>JACEIK010005869.1:0-39597 GCA_018107945.1 Datura stramonium
CATGCTCCCCACATTCTCATGTCCTGACCTAGGTAATGCCTTCTCAAGCTATTTCCCAAGCTAACAAATATGCTTTTATGGTCATCAATCATAAAAACAATCAACAAATCAGAATGCAAGACGAAAATAACAATTAATAACTTAATCCCAAAACAATATCATAGAATTACAATCATAATGCATGGCTTCAACCCTAGAGGAAGGGTTCTTGCCATTCATGTTAGTAAAACTAACGCTAATCTACTCCTAATCTACTATTAAACTACATACTTACACGATAATCTACTCCTAATCTACTATTAAACTACATACTTACACGGTATTGCAGATGAGAAGGAATTTGATAAACCCTAGACGTCCTCCCACTTCTCCCTTCACCCTATGCAATTTTCTTAATAAAATCGTGACTGAAAATAATTAGGAGCTAAGGGTCCTGGGCTTGGTAGTAAATGGAGAACGTGCATAATTTGTCACCGGAACGCTCCGTGTCACGGAGTGTACTCGTGAGCACTGCCTCCGTGACACGGAAGCATCGCGAAAGCTCACTGAAATCAACCCGAAAATCGCCTCGCAGCATCTTGCCGCGATGGTAACGTGGCACGCTGCTTGGGCAGCGCGCCACCCTTCTGTCGCGGAGCCACCATGTCGCGGCAATGCTAATAACGCGCATGGGGCTGTCTTGGGGCAGCCTGCCTGCCGTGGCAAATGCGTTGCCGACGCAAGCGTGGGCTGTTTTTGGGCCTCCTTGCCGACGTTCACGTGTTTATTCCGTTTCCAAGCCTCTATTCACCAATTCATGAATTAGCTCCTCAAAAAATCATCAAAAACCTACAAAAACAAAGGCTAATCATGTTGGTTAGCACATATCTTCACTTTTATATATAAAATCACATGAAAATGTATCAAATAGCTTAGACAACACGACTAATTTAAGCTATAAAGCGTATCAATGACCTATACATTTCCCGTGATCACGTCCACACTTAAAGCCTCGGTTTCTGTCCTCTTTGAACAACCTTGCTATCATGGCTACGGAGAGTCCTTACAACTAATTTAGCAAGATACCCAAGCTACGGCTATAATGATTACGTAAGATACAAGCTGTAAATAGAACATGCACAATTTTAATCACCAAATGAAATACAACTATGTTAAGACTTCTTAACCTCAAGAATCGATCTCAAATTAAGCAAACTCATGCAAATCAACCGATTAAGACATCCGACATGAATTATATCCTTCATTCACATGTGCCCACGGAAAGAGAGTTACCCAATCACACGCAAAAAACAATTTTTACATCACAACATGTGTGGGCAATGTAAATAGAATTACACCTACCACAAAGAATTCACGCATCAAGTGTCACGAATCTATAAGCTTGCCCTTAGTGTTTTACTCACGAATTTGAGGATGTATGAATGTAAGATCAGGTAGGACTTTGTAGTTGTAAATGCAACTCAGGTACAGGTAGGTACTGGCTATGGCCAAAAGAATAGTGACTATCCGCCCTAAGCGCTAATATCACGCCTTATGGCGAACTTCCCTTCCTTACTTCACTCATCCTTGATGGCTTTCTTTTTCCTCTTTTGTTTCCCTTATTTAGGCACTTTGACTTGTCAAGAAGTGAGCCTCTATAAATAATTTTTCATTACTTGTTTTCTTACTTCCAATAGTGATCAACCACTTTCACACAAGTGCAATTCCTTGTCCTTTCTCAACTTCTACAACTTGCTACTTTTCATTTCTTTTCATTCTCATCACTCCTTTACTCTTTCAGATTTTTCTTCTTCAAGCGCTTAGGAGCTTTGGGTCACCCGTTAATGAAAGAAAAGGAATAAGCTGATGCTGTAGCTTAATAAAGAATAGGCTCAAGGCTCAACTGGCTAACTAGGCTAATTTCAAGGTAGGTAAAACGAGGGATAAAATTAGGTTAATTCAAAGAAATGCCTAAATCATCTCCTACAATTCACATCCTTCATTCCGCTTCATACACACACCAGTGCCTAGACAATCCACAATAGCATAGAATACCAAAAAACCTTTCACTCACCGCACATGCTCAATTCAAGACACATTGGCCAGTACTCTTACCAAATAATCACAAGAATTCAAAATTAAGCTTCAATTATATCAGCCAAATTCAAGAGCCTAGTGTCTCAAACAAAGTTATGCCACTTGCATGTTTCAACATCAATATACTGCATCTTACAACCATGTACAGCACATAACAAGAACATCAAGCATCCATTAGCTATGGGTTAAAAATCCCGACATCTATTGACTAATTTTCCTCAAGACGGTCATCATCCATCCATCGCTGAAACAGCCTCAACTATGACTAAACATTATGTACGTATTAAAGAAAGAAAAATGTAAATAAAAATTAAAATAAATAAATAAAAATTTTATTCTTCGGTTCAAAACCCCGTCGGCAAGAAACTGAAAAGAAACAACGGGTGATGAATTTTACGCTGGCTCCCAAAATTTTTTAAATTTTCTCATTTTTCCCAACAAGCATTTCTATTCACCAACAATTTGTTAAGCACAAAATTTTTGAAATTTCCAAATTTCCTCACCTCACACTTAAATCATGCTATGTCCTCATAGCATCAAATTAACCTTTCCAAGAGGGTGAGAAATACTTCGCCTTTAGGCCTAGCTAATAGCAAGTTTTTCCTCACTCCTGTACACGTGGGTGGTCGACCCACACTTCTTCTTCCATGCTTCCTAGCTTCCTCCTCCGAGGGCACGCTGCATTTCCTCCACCTGCTCCTAACCCTTCACCAAAAACAAAAACAAACAAATTCTAAAATAACAAAATCCAAACAAAACTAAAAAATACAAATTGTGCCTGAGGCAAATTTTGGGTTGCCTCCCAAGCAGCGTTTATTTTACGTCGTGGCCCGACGTGACCGCCTTCCTTTCTTAACATCTCATACCGGTTCTCTTTCGAGAACCATCTTCCTTTGCCGCTAGAGGAGCCACCACACTGCTCCTCCCTTTCTCCAACTTCTTCACCTGGAAGCCCTCCCTCTATCGACTCGGCTGAACACTTAACATTGCCTTGGCCGTGCACCCGCGACTCCTCCACTCCCACAATTTATCCTCGCCACCACACTAACTTGACAAAGGTTTCGTAGTGTGCGGGACGTGGCTTAGCTCTTTGGTAGACCCGGGAAGATTTCTTCATCCTCGAATTCATTTTCGTGGTCCCTTCTTTCAAATCAATCACCGCTCCTCCTAGGTGGCCAAGAATGGTCGTCCCAAGACATGGGTACCGTCAATAACCCGAAAATCTAAAACAATAAATCGCAGTATAATAAATTTACCTACTTTGATGAGAAGGTCCTCTATGATTCCATCCTGTCACTGTGACTTGTCACCAATCGCAGCATCAACCTTGCTGGTCTCGGTCTTCTCCCAACCCCAAGGTGTTGAATAAGGATAGGGGCATTAGATTAACTGCCGCCCCTAAATTGCCACAAAGCTCGGAGCACATCAACTTTACCAATTTATATGGGGAGGGTAAAACTCTGGGGTCTTTGAGCTTTTGGCATTTGTTCAACACCGATCAGTACTCCTCGCCGGGCAGCAAACTGACGTCTACCAATACAACTTTGTTCTCCATCACGTCCTTCAAGTATTTAGGCATACTTGGGCATTCCCTGCAAGACATCAATAAGTAGGGGTAATATGTGAAGTTCTTTGAAAGTCTCAAAGAACTTTTGAAACATTCTCCTCCTTGCCTTTCCTTAGTCTCGAGGGAAGGGTGCGGTGGTATTTGTGCCGGCTACAATGATGGTTGCGCATTTTGCTGCCCAAGCACTCGATGCTCTCCAATATCGGTGGATGATCCTGGTCTTACCAATTCCGGCTGCACCTCCTTTTCTCCACTCTTTAGCACTGCATCGCCCAATCGCTTTCCGCTTCTAAGGCCGATGGTATTGATCTCGCCGGGGTTAGACTGCATCACTTGCACCCCCGCGTCTCATGTTCCGAAAGCAGATGTTATTTGACCCACTTGTTTTTCAAGATTTTGGGTGGCTACCTGCTGATTCATCAAGTCTACGCCATCCTTGCCTGATTTTCTGCTAACTGACTGGGTCTCCATAATTTTCGGCAAAGGTCTCCTCACGCGCCGCTAATGGTCCCATCAATCCGCCATTCTCGCTGATACCGATGTTGAGCCGAGGTTGCATAAAATTGCTGGGCTTCACCAAGAAGAATTTGGGGTGGCCCGGCCAATTTCGTTGGAGTTGTTTACAAAATTCTGATTCCTTGCACATTCCCAACAAAATTGATCGACCCGAATTGGCTCCACAAGATTCTCTAGCAGCTCATTATTACCGCAAATTTCACACCACCCTGAGCTTGCCGAACCGCATTAACCTCGGCCCCGTGCTGGTGCACACTCAGTTTATTAAACTGGAGTCAACATTTGATGTTGAAACGAAGCTAATTGTGCCGCCAAGGCATTCAAACCATTCCGCTTCTGTCAACCCCGATCTTCTTTCCCGCCCTCTTGATGATCCCGCCGTGCCACTGATTTCCTTGTGCAATTCTATTCAACAAAGTACAACCTATCATATGTCTTCCAAGGCTTGCCCACCTGATGCAGCTCCACAATAATATTTTTGTATGGGTCTAGACTTTCTACAAAGGTATGGGCCAAAGCACTTCATTCGATTGCCGATGATGGGGACAGCTTCTCAACAATGACTTGGAATCTTCTCCAAGCCATATACAAGTTCTCATCGTGCTTCAAGAAACTTAGTATCTCACTTCAACTTTCGCAGCTCTTGCCTCGAAGGAAAAATCCGATAAGGAATTTCTTAGCCAAGTCATCCCTTGAAGTTATGGAGTTCGGTGGTCAGCCTTCACCACTTATTCGCTCCCCAACAATGAAAATGGGAAGAGGGTTAATCGGGACACGCCCCGTGGGGACAAACGTGTCACTTATCTCTAAAAAACTCGTAAGTGCTGCTGTGGGTCCTCATGTGCCGTTCCAGTGAACTGACCACTAGAATGTTACAACTGCACCATATTCTCGTTTTAAGCTAAAAAGTCCTCCAGGCCACGGTTTACGGATACTAGAAGTCACATTCGCCGCTAGTGGGATGGCCACTCGCGAACGGGTCTTGCCGCCATTGCTTCCGATGACACCGTGCTTGCCCTGCGGGTGGTTGTTGTTGTACCTTTTCTTGAAGTCTTCAGCTTTTGCTCTAGAGCTACTCTCCTTTGCAAAAGGATTTGACGTTTGTGTTCAAGCAACGATTCCCACAAGCTCTCTATTTCTAGCGCCAAGTAGACAACCTCGTCACCCGCAAATAGACAAACTAAGACCAAGTTTCTCAACACTTAAAGAAAATTTAAAATCAACACAAAAATTAGATAAGCTATCAAAACTTCGCCGAGTCACCGGCAACTGCGCCAAAACTTGATGAGCCAAGTAAGTGTACTATGTTGTGCAAGTAATATAGTGGGCTCCTTTAAGAACCGTAATGTCGAACCCACAGGACCGGACTCATTCCTCTAACTATCAATTTATAGCGTGAATCTTAAATACCTAAAGTATTGGTTATAGACATTTTCGATGAAGGATATTTAAGTCTAAGTTTGGGTCAACGAAGTATTCTGAAAGTGCTTTAGAGCAACATAGAGTTAAAACCGATTAATCAAGTGCGAAACTAACGATTGCAATGGAATAAGCATGGAACTATCAATTGTTATTTCACATAATTATACTATGTCATGGTCTTTCGAGCTTAAACACGGCAAATTCAGTCTACTGCATCATTGTGAGCGAGGAGTTTGATTTTCAGTTGCGGGCAATCAATTATGCTGGTTCACGGGAAACGATTAGGGACTGGGAGCCTAACCATTTAACTAAAACTAGCCGCACAACTACTTCTTCGAAAGTGGTGATGTGACATCCTGCTGGTCTTTCATAACCCTGTGTGTCGTTCAAGCAAGGTGTTAGGTATATTTCTATCCAAACACGGAACCTCTCCTAGATTACTTCATGCTCCCCACATTCTCATGCGTCTCGACTCTAGGTAATGCCTTCTCAAGCTATTTCAGCTAACAAATATGCTTGGCAAATAATCATAAAAACAATCAACAAATCAGAATGCAAGACAAAATAATTAATAACTTAATCCCAAAACAATATCATAGAATTACAATCATAATGGTTTCAACCCTAGAGGAAGGGTTCTTGCCATTCATGCTAGTAAAACTACGCTAATCTACTCCTAATCTACTATTAAATCATACTTACACGATATTGGTAGATGAGAAGGGAATTTGATAAACCCTAGATGAGTCCTCCCACTTCTCCCTTCACTCCTATGCAGTTTTCCAGAATAAAATCGTGACCAAATGGAATTAGGAGCTAAGGGTCCTATTTATAGTAAATGGAGAACGTGCATAATTTGGCCTGCCGTGGAACGGCTCCGTGTCACGGAGTGTATCACGGAGAACTGCCTGTGACACGGAAGCATCGCGAAAGCTCACTGGAAATCAACCTCGAAAATTTGCCCGCAGCATGTTGCCGAGATGGCAACGTGGCACGCCGCTTGGGCAGCGGTCACACCCTCTTGTTCGAAGGAGCCACCATGCCGTGGGCACGCCAGCCAACGCACACGGGGCTGTCTTGGGCATCCTGCCTGCCGTGGAACGCCGCCGACGCACAGGTGGGCTGGGTTTGGCCTCCTCTTGCCGACGCCGCGTGTTTATTCCTTGGCCTCCAAGCCTCTACTTCACCAATTCATGAATTAGCCTCAAAAATCATCAAAACCTAAGCAAAACAAAGGCTAATCATGTTGGTTAGCACATATCTTCACTTTTATATAAAATCATGAAAATGTATCAAATAGCTTAGACAACACGACTAATTTAAGCTATTAAGTTTATCACGGACCTATATTATTTCCGTGATCACTAGCACTCCGAAACACGCTTGCTAAACTCATACGGACTCAATGCTTGACTTCTGAATCCTTTCTTATATATATCACGCTATCTACTGTATCAATTACTAACTTGCCGAATTAATTAGCTTTACATACCTTCGCTTCGGATTTTCCGAATTAACGGCAAAGCTCGGCCGCACTCCAGCTATTTCTCCTAACCGCATTCACATATATATCAATTAGAACTAAATACACTAATATTCGGGATGAAAACATCACTTTTGATATATATATATAGCCCAATTTGGCTTATCGAAAAATACGAAAACTCGCTATTTATCTAAGTCTAGAAGGGAGAAACACTACCTTAGGCTAAGGAGATATTGACACTCACTTGGAGCAATTCCACTTACCTTAACTCGCTAGCACGACGATTCGCCGGCCGACCACGAACCAAACTGCAGGAATGCTCCTTGCTCTCTCTTAATACCTTGGTATCTTGAGTTAGCGGAGTTTGGACCGTTTAATAGTGTAAACTAAGGAATTTCATCAATTCACTTCAGCTCCTCTATTTTTCCGGTTTGTTCTCTCGGAAATTATAAGGAAATTAACATTAAAATTGAAGTGGAGGGTTTATATACTTGGGCCTAGACAGGCTCCGTGACACGCTTACACGTGCAGGCCCTCCCTCCGTGGCACGCTGGGTTCACGCGAGGCTCGCCCGGCTCCTCCCGCGATGGTTCGACGAGCCCTTGTCCGGTCTTTCCTCGGCTTTTTTCTAGCATGTATGGTATTCAAAAACTCATAACTAATATGCGAATAGGCCATCTACATGTCGAGAATTTACTTATGTAAACACATATATTCACACCATACTATGAACATCATTCAATTGGCAATCATAATCAAGCTTCATTTACCAGTGTTCAATCACAAACAGAACAAGAATCGAAATTTGAGCAAAAATGAGAAAAAATTCAAGAACATACCTTACTTTTGATGAAATCGAAGAAAACTTAAAGGAATTCGATCTCAGGTCCAGTGGTCGTTGGGGGAGAAGGGGATTTTGGGTGTGGGTCATGAGGGAAATGGGAAAGTGGGAAGAAATGAAGGAAATTGGGGGTTTAAAGTTATTTTTATGGTTTACCTGCACCCGAGGCACCCGACACAAATAACCTCAATATGTCACGGAGGGCAACGGCGAGCACCGCCCATGACACGGAGCCATTGTGCAGGCATTCTAGATTTTAAAAAAATCCGAAATATGCCTCAACGTGTCACGGAGGGTAACGCGGAGGCCGCTCCTCCGTGATGTGGAGCCATCATCGCAAGCAGCTCACCGTAATGTGCCAACTTTTATTTTCTTACCTCGATATTTTTCCTTTTGCATTTTTTTTTGTATTTTTATTCTCCGTTCCACCAAAAAATCATTTCACCACAAAAATTGTTAGACATCATAGGTTTCAACACAAAAAAAAATTATTTTTCTTTTTCTTTTTTAATTTTCTCTTTTTTTTCAAATAGTTCTACTCGCCTATTACAACACATCGGCTGTGTTGCCTTCCCCGTGCGCGCCCGATTTACCGCTGCGGCTCGATGCCATGCATGCTCAATCATCTCTAGGAGTGATGACGCCTTCGAATAACGCCCTCACCCCAATAATGCTTATATCGTTGCTCATTCACCAAAAAAATGTGGCACTTCTATCTTCGCCACAACTCCACCTAGCCTCCCGTGTAGGGTCATTCTCACCACTTCAAACGACCTAATTACTCGACCACAATTTACCTAGAAAAAGCTTCAGCCTTGAGCAATAATAATACTTTCGCCCCGCTCAAAGATCCGATGCACCATATGCCTATCGTGCTACCTCTTTCATTTTTTCCTTGTAGCATTTGGGCATTTTCATAAGTGCCATCGAAACTCATCAAGTTCGCCGAGTTAATGTCCTCTTCCCCGCTAGCTGATCCATGTTCAACTTTCTCACGGCCCAAAAAGTTCGATGTTCTAGCCTCCACAAGAAGATGACACGCCTTTCCGTAGACCAATCTCGTATGGAGAAGTCCCCAATGGCTGTCTTGTACACAGCTTCTATAAGCCTACAACACATCATCGGAAGTTTGCTTGACCAATAAATTCGTTGTGCATTCATTTTCTTCAGAGAATCTGCTTTATCTCTCTTTTTTGACACCACTGCCCACTAGTTTGGGGATGATACGTTGTTGGCCTTTTCCCGCACCCCATACTTAGCTAGCAAATTCTTGAACTTGCATTCACAAAATGAGCCCTCCATCACTCATACGGGTTTTGTGTTCGAACTCCGGTGAAAATATGCTTTTCACAAATTTTGTCACCACCTTATTGTCAATCCTGGGGCAAGCTGTTGCCTCGACCCACTTAGACAGCATAATCAACTGCTACTAAGAGGTACATTAAATGACGGAAATGGGCCTATGAAATCTATTCCCATACATCAAAGATCTCCACTTCTAATATCTGTAGTGGCATCTCCTCGCCTTCTATCAATTGTAGCTCGTTTCTTGACATCTATCACACATTTTTACATATGCCATAGAGTTCTAAACAGTGTAGGCCAAAAGCACCTTGTGAGATATCTCTCGCCTCCGTGTGGTGCCTCTATACAACGTGACGAGTGACAACTCCTCAATACTTCTACAATCCGGCTCTCCCTCGAATGCATCTTCTCATCCCCGATCCGGTCCTCGTTTAAAACCAGTATGGCTCATCCCAAATGTAATACTTGCAATCATGTCTCAACTTTTCTTTGCCGAGCAGAGCTTCCGGTGGATAGACTCCACTACAAAGAAATCTACAATGTTCTGCATACTAAGGGATTTCAGCTTCCTTATTGCCAAGAGTCAGTCATCCGGAACTCTTCCTTGATGTTCACCTTTCCTTCACCTGCGAATTTGTTTCCAAGGGTGATAGGTGATCTGCCACTGATTCTCGCTCCCCTTTCCGTCCCGAATCTCTAGGTCAAACTTTGTAACAACAATATCTCATCTTATCACTGACTTTGCATCCTTTCTTGTTAAAGAGATACCGAATTGCCGCATGATCGGTATACACCACTACTTTAGAACCTACCAAGTAGGACCTAAATTTGTCAAATGCGAACACCAATTCTAGCATCTCCTTTTCCGTGACTATATAATTGACTTGGGCTGCCTCAAGTGTTTTGCTTGCATAATGAATGGAATGAAAAATCTTATTCCTCCGCCGCCTAATACACCCTACAGCCACACGCTTGCATCACACATTAATTCAAATGGTTGCTCCTAATCCAGAGAAATGAGAATACGTGCTTCTACCAGTTTCTGTTTAACCTCCTTGGAATGCTTTAACACAACTCGTCAAACCTCCGAACTTCACTCCTTTTCTAGCAACCTACATATCGGTCTAGAAATTTTAGAGAAGGTCTTGATGAACTGCTCAGAGAACCCTGCATGTCTGAGAAAACTGCGAACACCCTTCACTGACCTTGGTGGTGGTAGCTTTTCAATCACTTTGATCTTTGCATGATCGTGACTTCCAACCCCCTTTTCCTGACACCTCCATGGCCAAGGACGATACCTCCTTGACTAAAAAAATGACATTCTCCCAACAGTACAAGGTTGGAGTCTTCACATCGATCTAGCAATTCTGTCAAGATTCTGCAAACATGGTAGCAAATGAATAATGAAAATAGAAAAAATCATCCATAAATACTTTCTGCGGAAATTTTCCACTATACGCAGATCTCTACTATGCATCTTCTAGAATGTGGCGGTATTTCCTATAGACCAAATGGCATCCACTTGAAAGAATATGTCCCATAAGGACATGTAAAAGTGGTCTTCCTGGTCTCCGGTGTTATGGCTATTTCTGGTTATAGCCGGAATATCCATCAAGGAAACAATAATATTCACCTGCCAACCCGGTCTCATTATTTGATCAATAAATGGGATAGGATAATGATTCTTCTCATGGCCTCATTGAGCTTGTAGTCCATGCAAATTCTCCAGTCAAGACTTTGCATGGAATCTCAACTCATTCTTCGTTGGTGACCATGGTCATCCCTCCTTTGGGACACATCAATGTGACTAAATTGATTCACTTGAAATGGGATCGATCACCGCACTGCCACTTGATCACTCTTCCTAACTACCTCCTTCATCACCGAATTCAACCTTCACTGATGTTGTACAATTGGCTTTGCTCCTTCTTCCATAAAAATCTTGTTTGTACAAAAGATGGGATTGATTCCCTAATGTCTGATACTGCCACCCCGTTGCTTTCTTCCGCCGAGAACCACCACTCATCTCTTACCTGTGCCTCTGCCAGCTTCAAGTGGAGATGATGATCACAGGTTGGTCTCTAAAAATATATACTTGGGAATGGAGGCAATGTCTTCAACTCACTTAGTAAGCCTTCATGATGGTTTTGGCAATGGTCTTCAAGAACCTCATCAATGGCCGAAAGGCCCAGGTGTCCCGAGAAACCATTTTGGTTCGTTCAACATCCGACCATCTTATGTAGCCCTATCTTCCCAAAATGATCGGAGCTCATCAAAGCTATCTCCGATGGATCCTGAGAATCAAAAACAGGAAGAATTGCTTGGTTTAGGCACATTGATTGCTTAGAGCCCTCATAAAATGGCCGAAGCTTCATGGCCTTATACACACAAATACTTCACTTTCTTAATATGCTTGCATGGTAGCTGCCCGCAGCCATGATTAACGCGCCACCCAGTTGTCAAAAAGGGACGTCCAAAATAAATGGACTTCCGAAGATCTCGCCTCCAAAATCTAAGATAATAAAATCAGTCACTTCGAAAGTCAGAGGGAGCCCACTCGCACTAGCACATCCTCCACAATACCATCTTGTCTCACAGCAACGGTCTGCTAGCTACAAGATTACAGTAGCTGCCCAGCTTCCCAGCCCCAACTTCTTGAACACCGATGTCGGCATCAAGTTTATGCTTTCTCCTAAAATCACATAGTCCGCGAGCACCGATACTTTGCCCGACCGTGATCCGAATGCAAAGCCTCCCAGGGTCCTGATCTTTGCTGGCAACTCCTTGCTCTATATCCAGGAAGTGCACTCTCAGTAAGCGTCACCGTAGCATACTCCAGTCAATCTGCTTTTGTTTGCTATGATGTCCTTGATATACTTTGCATATTTCGGCACTCCTCGCAAAATATCAACCAAAGGTAAACAACGTGTACCTATTTAAGCAATTTCCATGAACTTTTAAAGCAAGCTTCTTCCTTGTGCTTCTTTAATCTATGAGGGAACGGGGGTGGTGGTCTTTATGCCTCAGCTGCCGTTTCCCTTTCATCATCATGTTCCCATCTTTTCCACCGTTTCCCGATTGCCGAGGGGTGGTCTTTCCGGCCCACCCCCAAGTCAGAAGTCCACTCTCGTGGTCACCATTGACTGCTGGGATTTGGGTCAGTCTCACTCGGCAGTCCTCCTCTGGGCCTGGTGTTTTGAGCTCCAGCCAGTTTTCCAAATCGGTACTACAACGCCTTTGTAGCTAATCGCCGATTTTTCATTTCAGGTGCTAATTTCACATAATCATCCCGCATTTGCGCTTGGTTAACTATCATTGCTTTAAACATTTCTCAATGTTGTTGGGGTGGGTGGAGGAGGTGCACTGTTTCCTCTCGTATTGAGACCGGGAAATTTTGATTATGTCCCCTTTATTTCCCTCTCGGCATACCCCATTCGAACTCGCCTGATGGCTATTACTACCTAAGAGAAATTGATGATTCCTCCAATTTGGTTGTAATTGTTTCCATACTATTGATGATTATTCCTCCGATGTTCCCTAACAAAGTTTACTGACCTCGATTTGCACCACAACACTACCGAAGTGTCTACATTACTCCCACATACTTCACACCATACCGTTGCACTACATTGATCGGGTCTTTGTGCTTGATTCAAGCTCATACCGCGGTCAGGGTGTTGAGTTGATTTTGCACGCAGCTATCTCAGGCAGCGATAGCTGTAAAACCATCCACCTCAAAGACTCCGCCGCTTTCCTGTTCCTCCTCGTGATGATTCCACATTCCATTCGTATTTCTGAGAAATACGATTCAACAAAGTATAAATCTCCTCATAAGTCTTTTTCTAATGCCTGCCCTGTACTCGCCAGTCTAGCAAACCAGCGGGGTTCCAAACACTCAATGAATGTATGCACCAACACATCATTGATCCAGAATGTGAGGACAATCCCTTAACATTGATTTGAACCTCTCCTAGCTTGATACAAATTCTCACCCTCTCTTTTGTTTAAAACTTAGAATTCGACTTAAGTCTTGTCTGTTTTCTCCCGCATGGAAAGAATCATATCAAAAACTTTCTTGCAAGATCATCCTAAATGGTGATAGAGTTAGGTGGTTCAGCTTTCAACCATCTCTTTGCTTCCCCACAATGAAAATGGGAAGAATAAGCCTCAATGTGAAGTCGGATGATACCTGCCGGAATGCAGTGTCACTTATCTCCAAACTTTTTGAGATGTTGTTGTGGATCTTCATGAGGGAGACCTGTGAATTACACTACCGTGTGCAACAACTGCACCACGTTCTCGTTTAAGCCTTCAAACTTCCTCCTAGCTCGGGTCTGCGAATACTCGATGTAACATTGTTTGCATGTGGGATTTCCACTTCGCAAACCCCGCCTTTGTCGCCATTTCCTGACACTCAAAACTTCCTCACAAGTGGTGGATCTCGTTGCTCCTGCACTGCCTGCCTTAGCAACGGTAGCTTCTTCTCTAGAGCTCTCTTGGACGATGAAATTGTCTCTCCGGCTCTATATATGAATCCACCAACTCCTAATCTCTTGCCAAGCTCAAAAGAATTCACACTGCGTGAGAAAGGCTAAGATGTTGTCAACACTTATATAGAATTTGTAAACTAACACTAATAAAATAAATTTACCAATTGCCAGTCCCCGGCAACAGCGCCAAAACTTGTTCGGTGGGGTGTGGTGACTACACGCAAGTGCACGTGGTCGAACAAGTAGTAAAAGTGGCTTTATTCAAGCCAAGTATCGATCCCCACGTGATTAAAACTACGATACCACCACCCTAAGCGTCAGTGAACTATGTCTTCATGAATGCAGACAACCAAATAAATAATGTTTTAGGAGTTCAAGGTTACTAAGTAATGAGAATCTAAGTCAAGATTATAATTTGAGTCTGAATAATAGCAATGAGCAAGCTGAGGTTAAAACAAACATGCGGTGGAAAGTAATTTATCAATTCAATTCAGCTAATCTTTCTTCTTCGGTTGCTAGTCAAGAATTATTGCCTATGGATTTGAACTTTCTATCCAATTTAAGAATCATGAACCTTAATCTACATTTCTATGATAAAAGAATTTCATGCTCTAGCCATACATGTTCAATTCCTTAATTGACTAATAAGACTTTCGACATATTTCTATTCCGAATGTAAATCTTTTCAATTTTTATAGCTAAGAAAAGATCACATCCTACCAATTCACATCTTTCCAATTTATTTCCTTTTCAAAATCAAAATTGGATTTCTAGATATACCTTAACATTGGCCAAACATTAATGCAAGAAACAAGAATCGGAGCAGAACAACCATTGAAGAAAAGATGAAAACCGAAATGATCAACAAATACATTCCACTACAATTGTTCTAACCTCAGCAAGAAGTGAATTAGCCTCATTTGTGGGATTAAACATCATCAAATAAGTAGAATTCATACAAATAATTGAGATTAAAGAGAAAGAGAAAGAGAAAACCCTAGAATTTTCGGGCCTCTCAACCGCCTGTAACCCACGTTTCTTGCTCAACCAAGTCAGAATGTTTAAAATAAAACCTAAGTTTGTTATTTATACTCTTGGAGAATTTTCCTGAAATAATAAGCAACGCGGGCACGGAGTGTATCGCGGAGCACTCCCTCCGTGCCACGGGGTATCGCGACCCTCACCGGGAAGCTCTTCCGCTACCGCTGAAAATGCAGACTTTCAACGTGGCACGATTCTGGGTATCGTGGGAGCCTTGCTTCTGTGCCATGGTGCTATCGCGCACTCACCGGAACTTGAGTGTTCTAGGTAATTACACTTTAACGTGACACGGAGTGCATCACGGAGGTAACGCGAGCCTCCACTGAATTTGACAAAATTAATTCCTGCCCGGTGCGTAATGCCTCCACGATGGTAGCACGACACGCCCCCATCGCGGAGCCCTTATTTTTAAGGTTTCCTTGTCATTTTCCACTCCTGTTTCCAAGTCTCATTCCCGCTCTTCACCAACATATATATTAGCTTCCAAAATTTCCTTTTACCTTCAAAACAACACTAATCATGTTGCTAGTATAAATTTCACATTTAACTAAGAATTAAATAATAATATAACAAATAATACAAATATAAGTATTAAAATAAAAAAAATGAAGTATTTGAGTATCACTTGGGCATAATTCTACCCAAGATCAGTAGTGTCTAGCACCGAGTAGCTAATAGTCCAACCTCAGGCCTCAAAACTACGTACAACGTAGGTTTATTTATATACTTTGGACCCTCCCTTGTGAGCTTCCCCTGCTCCTCAAGGGTCCTTGAGCTTGATATCGATATCATGGTAGCATCCTCGAACTCCGGTTCCTGAGCGCTTTGCCCACTTGAATATGATGTCGGGACCATGGGCTCACTGGTAATGTTAAGTTATAAGGAAGATTCCTATTATTCCTCATGATTTCGCCATGCATGTACGTTAATCATGATATGTTTTCACAGGTTTGACCGGGAATGCTTAGTTTTACTTGTGATTATAGCCAAATTTTTGGGCCAATCGATTCAGTTATGACGTTCAGTTATGTTCAGATCATGATTTCAGAAAATAGCATGCAAACCCTAATCTCAATCTGTCTTGATTAATATTTTATATTATGCATGTTTAATGATTTTACTTACTTAGCAAACTTTTACTTACCTTGCATACTCGATACATTCCACGACTAACCGTTAACTCTACGTTGTATCATTTTATGATACATGCCTCGATATCCACTAGCCTGCCTAGTCAGATTCCTGAGTTAGCACTTTCTACCTCGCTGGTGAAGTCTCATCTTGCGAGGGCCCTTCTATCGCCTGTATTTCGTCTTTTTAGTTTTCGGCATCTATTGAGAGTTAGTTGGGGTCTTGTCCATCTAACTTATCGTATTAGAGACTTTTTGGACTTAGTTGTATCTAACTTTAGACTTGTGCATGTAATCAAAGGTTATGTTTGCTTAGACTTCCTCTCGTGCTAGTTTGTGATGATCTTCACTTATCTATGATTGAGTTAGATGTATGTTCATGCCATGGGTCCACTTGGAGCCTCTCGAGATTTCTTGTCCCGTCTCGATTCGGGCCTATGTTTGGGCCGCATTTCCATCTATTGGGCATAGAAGACCAATCAGGAGAAGTCAATGTCCCATGTAGCATAACTATCCTACAATCTCGACTCAAGTAACTGTCACCCCATTCACAAACCTTCTCACCCGAGTCCTCTGATCGGCCACCATCTCCTATGTATAATTGGAAAAATTGGGTATTTCTAGAGCATACTCCTGGACGGTTATATTGTCTTGTTTGAAATTTACTAACTCAAATGGGCCGATTTCATCTCCCGAGGAAAGAATCGCCTGTAGAATGTGGTGATAAACTCATCCCAACCAACAGACCTACCTATTTCCACGGCTATCCTTCCACTACCTGTACTCAAATATGAGCGCCTCTTTCAATTGATAAGAGGCTAAGTCTCAGATCTTCCTCACCTATCACCCTATAATATAGGTGATCTAGATCTCCTCAATGAACTCATACGGGTCCTCATCCACTCGACCCAAGAAACTCAAGGGATTCATCTTGAGGAAACTCTAACCCTAGTCGCCGCATTGCCATTCTGGGGATCGTGAGCTACTGCTTGCTGATTGACCTGAGCGGTTAATTCCTTTTCCAACATCCGCATGGCTACCTTAAACTCAAAGCATTGGCAGCCTTGTAATACCCCAAAAGTTAAGAATAGACCCGAAGTTAAAAGTTGAAAACTGCTGAAATTGGGAAAATAGCACAGAAGGGACCATGTAACGACTCGTGGTGTCAAACCATGGGTCGTTGTATGCAGTCGTGGTGAGAGAAGTCTAGGTGGCAGTGTAGATGATAGATGACACACGCATCATGTTGGATACAACGACCATTGTTAATAAATTACAGGAAGAGACTGGGCTCAGCAATTGGGGATACCATGGGTCGTCCAACGACTCATGGTAAGAAGTGACGAATTCCCGCTGTCACCATTCATTGTTGGTTGCAAGGAATTTCTGCAAGGTATGTGACGTGACGCCATCTACAACTTCGTTGGAAGCAAACTATGATTTATGGTAAGGCTCAAGTGGTTAGAGTGTCCAAGTTTTGTGAAGGGGCAACAACGGCCGACTACGATCAATTGGTCTAAAGATGAGTCATCCTATCCATCCGTGGTTAAGTTCCGAGGCAAGTCTGAAGCAGTGCAAATGACGAGCAATATAACCGGGGCCACGTTCCTTGCAACGACCTGTTGGTTCCATTTGTTGGTCCACCTGACGGTTTTCAGGCAGATTCATTAAGGGAATTTTCAACTTTTCCGCTATGGAGACCACATAAACTATGTCGTTTTTTAGCTTATGGAAGGTAGGTATTTAGGGATAATTTATTCTAAGTCCCCATTCATGCATGCAAAGTATAGAGAGGTGATCATAGGGGATTTAAAGATTCTCTCTTCAAATCCTTCCAATTTCTTCATGGGCATTCAAGGGAGATTAAGAATCAGTTGTTTTCAGGTATGTAGGTTATTAAGTGGGTGTTTCCGCTCACACCCATGTCCAATCTTCATACTTATGAATATTGATAAAATCTTTATGGGGTTTCAACTTGAATTTTGAGGAATTATAATGATTTACTAATGGGTTTTTATATTTCGAAAATCTCATCATATTTTATGAATTTTGATTATAAAATTATTGATTTCACTTCTACTAAATTAACCCCAATTATGGTGATTTATGATGAATCGGGTTATGATCTTTATTTCAATTGTTGATATTTATAAACCCAGCATGATTTATGATTTGAAATATGAATTTAATCAAATATCCATTACGATTTGATGATTTACAAGTTATATGTATGATTTTCAAGTATGCATGAAATCTATGATTTATGACTTATGTTGTGGCTGAGAGTCCTTGGTTCATGGCTAGTTCACATATGTGCAAGTATATTTATGGTTATCATGATTTAACTAGTCTATGAATTCATGCATGTTATACTATGAGCACTATATATGTTTTGGGAGTAGTATCAAACACGAGTAGGTTCGGGCTCAAGTGAAGCCTCAGATGATCATAAAACTACATAAACACGAGGTATAAGCCGGGACCTCTCAGGATCGCCCCGGCCCAAATGACCCTTTAAATGGTGATATCACGCCTTATGGTTCTACCTTGGCAAGGTATGAACGACCACCCGACTAGGTTTACAAAGTTGGACTTCATGTGTGCTTCATATAGTGGCATGCCTGCTAAGAGAATTAATCGCTCTCATGATTTATGCATGTTTATGACTTCAGGTATTGCCTAAGTCATGTCTAATAAAGCTTTTTCCTTTATTATTATGATTACGATTGTAATACGAATGTTTTGAAAACCTTGAGCCTTATGTTATATTATGATGTTTACGATATGAGCATGATGCCCTACTCTTATGATCATTTATGAGTTTTAAATATTTTAAAATGTATGTTTTACTTACTTATATACCGGCACATTCCACGCATGCATCGCATACTTTCTATGCTGTATCGTTTCATGATATAGGACCCACTTCCTCGTGCTCATCCCCGCCGCAGTTTATTTAGAGTTAGCTATCATCCCTTGTGGTGAGTTCTCATGTTCTCGAGGGCCATATGTTCGCATCTTAATGTTCTTTTGTTTCGCTGTTTGCGTTAGTCAGATGTTGTTCCATCAACCTATCCGATATGATAGAGACTTTCTTACGCTAGAGTGTCTCAATTGATATTTATGTCTAGTACTTTTGTTTATCATGATAAGTTATGTTACGGTACGTTTCCAATATGTTGAATTTAGTATTCCGCTTTAAGTGATTTAAAGTTAGATGAATGTTCATGCCATGGGTCGACTTGGAGTCTCTTGGGGCTCCTTGTCTCGTGTTACGATCCGGGTCTACGTCAGTTGTGACAAACTTAGTACGTAGCCATAGGTTTGAAGTGTCCTAGGGTGTCTCGAAAGCCAAGTTAAGTAGAGTCCAAGTGGCAGTGTGAATTTGGCATACACTTATGACGAAAAGGCTAAGAGACATTTAGGAAATGCTTCCTTCTTCTGCGATCTATGCCGTGATGAAAGTCCTTTAACCTTCTTCTAATTCGCGGTTATTCGTGTTTGCAGAACCATGCCTCTATGCCTAGTGTACGCCGTGAGAAATGGTAACGACAATGATCAAGTGAGGGTGTTATGGTGACGAGCACGCTCAAATCCCCACCGCTCACGAGGAGCACGCACTGCAGCCAACCGCCTACGCCGCTTGGCAATGATTCGATGCCGGCACAAAGCTATGGCCGCCAGGTTCATAATTAGATGGTGGGTGCAAGCATTCTCGTAATGGGAATGCGGCAAAGCCTAAGGTGAGGGATTGAGAATGAGCCCTCCCCCGAGTTCACGGGTCAAAGGTGGATTAGGATCCATCGATTTCATCAAGGAGATTCTCAAAATCACTCCGATTATGGGGGTGAATAATGGAGAGTGCATTGATTTGACCTCCTATCAGCTAAAGGGGGTGGCTCACATATGGTTCAAGTAGTGGAAAGATACGAGGGCAAAGGTGCAGCCCGATAGGTTGGGAATAGTTCCACGCGATATTTTTGGATCGGTTCTTCCCTGAGATGAGGGAGCTCAAGTCGGCCAAGTTTGTTAATTTGAAATAGGGTGGCATATCTGTTTAGCAGTACGCATTGGAGTTCACCCGACATTCAAGTATGCTCCCCGAAAGGTAGCGACTGTAGGGCTTGGGTGAGTTATTTTGCAGTACGGGTGGCGGATTATTTGGACAAGGATTGTAGGATCGCCATGCTACATAGGGATATCAAATTTCTCCACATTGTGTTTCATTCTTAACAGATAGAGTCGGTTCACTGGAGGCAAGAGAGGGAGTCCAAGAGGGCCAGACCAATCAAGGATTTTGGCTTTCTAAGGTCGATAAGGGGGTGGAAAACATCAAGAATTCCATAACAGTCTATCGCTCCAAATTTCATCATCGGCTATACGCCATCTAGATTCAGAGGGGATCGGAGGAGCAGAGCTTCAGAGTCGAGAGGCCAGGGTGTAACATACAGATGGACCGCTTCTTCCCGCTTATGTAGTGCGCAAGAATCACTCCCTTAAGGTGTTTAGTTGGCCTTGATGCTTCGCTTTCGGGCGTGGCAAACATGGACACAGACTTAAGGGTTGCCCTCAGCCAGGTTAGGGGTCGGTGGAGCTCATCAGATAGTATCCATTTTTGTCGCCCACAGCATGTCCTTCTCAAAGATGGTGCTCGACTAGTGTAGCAAAGTGTCAATGCCAAACAAGTTTATGCTCGTACCCCGCAAGAACAGGAGCTTCACTCGCATGTGGCTACCGGTATGTTACAAGTCTTTATGACCCTCATATTGCTAGGTTTTGGAGTTAGACTTGAAATCCTCGCAACCGTTTCGCCCCTACTCTAGCCGCGATTCAACTGTAGCTAGGCGGGTGTATAGAGGTTTCCCCATTACAAAAGCATTACATAAGGTCACCTCACAAAGACTTAGCAGAGTTAGATATGGATGACTTTGACATCATTTTGGGCATGGATTGGTTGTTTGCATGTTATGCTCGTTAATTGTAGGACCCGTGCGATGGAATTTCAATTTTCTAGTGAGTCAATTTTGGAGTGGAAGGGTAACTCACAGTACCAGCCGGTCAGTTTATTTCATCTTAAGGCCATGAAAAGTGATTTCTAAGGGCTGCATGTATCACCAGTTAGTTAAGGATGAGTCCGGAAACCCTGACCATCTAACCGCCCCGATGGTGTGTGAGTATCCGGTCTTTCCCGATAATTTGTCAATAATTCCTCCCGAGAGGAAATTGATTTCGCATTGACCTTCTACCCGTACGCAACCTATATCTATTCCTCCCCATGCACGGCCCCACTCGAGCTAAAAGAGTTGAAGGATCAATTAAAGGACCTGTTAGATAAGGGCTTAATTAGACCGAGCAAGTCTTCATGGGGTGCACCAGCTTTATTTTTCCGTGATGAAAGATGGATCACGGATGTGCATTGACTATGGGCAGCTGAACAAGGTCACCATTAAGAATGTATCCTACCCAGATCGACATGCGATTTTGGACTGCACTTTTTCTGTGGTGAAAGTGTTTCTCAAAGATAGACCTTAGGTTCGGGCATCACCAAACAGATTTTGGGAGAGCGACATCCCAAAACCGCCGTGACTTATGGTCATTATGAATTTTTTATGTATTTTGACTAACCAATTCTCTCGAAACTTTCATGGACCTAATGAATGTGGTGTTCAAGCAATATCTGTATGTTCATGATCGTGTTCATTGATGATACCTTATATACTCTCATAGCGAGGAAGAGCATGCCGCTCATTTGAGAGTAGTACTGCAGACTATCAAGGATTGGTTGCCATGCCAAGTTTCAACAAGTGCGAAGTTCTAGTTGGAACTCCATGGCATTTTTGGACCATGTAGTATCAAAGTAGGTATAAAGGTGGATTTCAAAAATTGAAGCGGTGAAGAATTGGCCTACACTGGTGAACTTCTTCAGATATTCGGAATTTCATGGGTTTAGCTGACTACTATCGTAGAGGTTTGTGGAAGGTTTCTCATCCATCAGGCACCTTGAACAAGTTGACTCAAGAAGGTGGTTTTCAATGGCCTGAGGCTTGTGAGAAAAGCTTCATATTAAAGACCCGACTCACTTCAGCACCAGTGTTGACCCTATTCGAGGGTACGATGGGTTTGTTGTGTATTTTGATGCTTCAAGAATCGGACTCAGTGTGTATTGATGCAAATGGGAAAGGTAATAGCATATGCCACTAGGAAATTAAAATCCATGAAAAGAATTACCTACCCATGATCTTGAGTTGGCAGCGGTGGTGTTTGCATTGAAGATATGGCGGCATCACTTGTATGGGGTCCACGGGATGTATTTACGACCACAAGAGCTAATATGTGTTCACGCATAAAGATCTCACTCAGCAAAGGAGGTGGTTTGACCTACTCAAGGACTACGATATGAGTGTTCATTACCACCCGGGTAAGGCTAATGTGTAGTAGCAGACACTTAGTAGGCTCTATGGGAGAGTGTGTCCCATGTGGATGAGAGAAAGAAAGAAGAAAGAGGTCCATATCGACTTGCAAGGTTGGGGGTTAGATTGGTCGACTTGACTGGATGGCGCGTTATTAGTAAAATGATTAGAATCGCCCTTGGTGGTTGATGTGAAATCTAGGCAAGATGATAACCTATTTTGAGGAAATTAAAGGAAGCCGTGGCGGAATCAAAAGGTGGAGGTTTTATCCCAAGAGGGAGATGGTGTGCTTCGGTACCAGGGTTGTCTCAGGTGTTCCATACATTGATGATTTGAGGGGCCTCTGATATTGCTTCGAGTGCAATATGGCAGCGATATTCCTCCATCTCGTGATCCACGAAGATGTACCGTGATTTAAAAAAAAAAAATCTATTGGTGGGATGGCAAGGAAGAAGGATATTGCAGAAGTTCGTAGCTATATGTCTAAATTATCAACGCAGTAAAGGTTGAACATGAAAGGCAAAGGGAGGAGTACTTAAGATACTAGCATTCCTACTTCTGGAAGCTGGGAAGAGATCAACATGGACTTCGTAATAGGATTACCTCATACCCACCGACAATATGATTCCATCCGGGTGTGTAGACAAAGTTGACAAAGGCTGCACATTTCCTACCGGTGTGAAAATCATAGATTCAAAGCAGATGATTATGCCAACTTGTATATTCAGAGTTGGTTCGATGTCACAACCTCGAGTTCACACTCTCCGTCGCAACACGACAAGGAACCCCGAGAGGCTCCAAGCTCACTCCATGGCGTGATTACAGTACACTTAATAGGAGAACGACTAACAACATAAATAAGCGGAAACTAATAACATGGATCTAATATAAACCATAAAGACAATTTAATAACACTAGATACAATGCCGAATCTCGTTCTGCATAAGTTCGAAAGCCTTCTACTAAACTGATGAGTTGTCGAGTGCCCCTAGCTAACTCCTAAAATCTGAAAATTGAAAACATAAGAAAATATGAATATAATCACATCTCGTAGGATGAGGACTCACCAATAGCCGTTGAATAGGGATGAGTTTATCTAACCGCGAGGCCGAGTCCTGGAAACCAATCTATGTCACATGAACGGTGATAGCAAGGTTTAAAGAGCGCGGTCAGTACTTGGAATGTATTGAGCATGTGGGATACCATGAACAATTAAATAAAAAATACAATGAGCAAGGACTTAACTAAATACATTAACACAATCAGTCTTCAACATGTTATTTAACATACTTATGATTCATATATACGTATATATACATGAACTTCTTGAATCTCATTATATAACATCTTAGAAGTCACATAAGGGTCAAGTTCTGAACATTTAATAAGGGTCAAATTCAAGTTATGTATCGTTAGTATTGTACTTAATCATTACCGAGCAATCGGTGACCGAGCTATCCTCGTTAATCCATTATAATCAAAGCCGGTCATGTAAAACTCAGTTATTGATATCAATCCCAAGGGAATCTCTACTATGGAAGATCCTTGACTTAAGTGCAGATTTTCTCACCATCAGAGATCCTGAATGATGCTATGAGTCACTTACTATTGGAGAATCCCGACCGATGCTAGGGAATCACTTACCTGGAGGATCCCGACCGATGCTAGGGAGTCACTCTTAACTTCATGAGGATCCCGATCGATGCTGGGGAGTCACTCTATACTATTGAGGGAGTCACTTATACTATTGGAGGATCCCAAATGATCCTAGGGAGTCTCTACAATTGAGGATCCCGACTGTGCCGTGGAATTTGAGAGATACCGATCCGGGGCGTTATACATACATATATATCCGGTCTATACTACTGGGCGCCACTCAAAACATGAACATACTGCCATACACCCTTCATTACAGAAGGATCAGGGCTACTTTCTACTAATAACAATCCCAATATTCTGAAATTATCATTTTCATGCTTTATCATCATAACTCATATCATCATGGAACCATACTAAAATCTCTTCATGTGTCTAATATTATGGGGCATCTTTAGATTTACATCATGCATTACTTTCTCCTCATTAAATTCCAAGCTTATATTAATTAGCATGTATCATAGAGACATTCATGACCCATATATTCAATTCATACTTTAACATGCATACATTGATTCATATAATCTAGATTTACAGGAAGCTACGTGCTTACTCATATTTCAACATATACAACGAATTCATGTGAGAAGTGTACATCTTCATTTCATAAGACCCTTTTCTTGGTGATTTATTCCACTATAAGAAAGATGCATTAGATAAGCCACTATCATAGAATTACTTTCACCTAAATACTCTATCAAGACATAAGGACATGCATATATTTTACTTCAATTATTCAAGTCCATAAACTATAATTTAATCGCATCACATCTATCAATGACATATTCAAATTCTCAAGGATAATCATACAAGTTTCACATATTAAACATGGATGGCAAGATTGTGATAATCGAATGAACAATGACAGAGTCGTATTTAAATCTCTAATCATTCATGAGGAATATTTCATAACTCCACACATTTTCATCACCCAAATACATAATTCAAGGTAACCCAATCATTTTATGTCACACTTACCCATAATTACAATAGATCTTGGAATTTAAAGGGTTTAGGAGGATCTACCATCAATTTAAAACTCCTAGGTCATGCATTTTCTAGAATAGTAGAAATTGAGCATTTTAATTAAAAATATTTTGGTGCACAAGGATGGAAGAGTATCCTGTTGAAACTCGCATACCTCGGTAGAGAAACCTTACCAAATTTCCCTTGAAACTTTGAGGAACACCTTGGCAAAATAGTTCTTGAATCTTTGAGAAGAGAGAAGGAGAAGAGCTGCGAGAGATACCTTGAGAGAATGAGGGTTTAGACTTGTAAAAACCCTTTAAAACGTCCCATACCATATACAAAATGACGTAGTTTAAAGGTTAAAATCATAGGAGTTTACAAGAATGCCCCTAAAGAAATCGAAATTTACCCGGTCCGAGTCACGATCACGTAACAAGTCATCGTCCATCAACAATCATATCATCTGCCTATTAAGCACACTGGAAAATTCACACAGTTTTATCATTCTTCAGACCACGACCAACATAATGAATCGTCACTAGCCCTAATGACTCGTTAAACCCCCTCACAGCACCCAAGATTACTTCGTAACTTCGCATTCCTCAACCCACGATCAACATGACCAGTCGTTGCTTCTCTAACAACTCATCAACAGGTCACCTGCCAAGTACACTGTATAATACTACAATCCTCAACTCTTTTCACCACCAACGACCACCCAACGAGCATTGCTAGGAAAGACGACTGTCAAAGTCGTCCAGGCACGGGCTTAAGCACCCTCCAGGTAGTTCCTCATGGGTCTAACTACAGCAAGTTAGGTTCCTAACGAGTTTGGGAACGACTCATTCTGAGGAAATTTTCATCAGACTTTTTGGCCGGTTTCATCTAACTCCGGGATCTGATCTCGGACTTCCGAGGTGGGCTAAGCAATATCTTTTCCTTGGGAACATTCTTCCTTGAATGTTGGTCAACATACTAATAAGATAGAGATGAAACCGACATTCAAATACCAATCAATCAAGAAGCAAAATACCAATGGAGTATCTGACTCACTCAACCCTATAAGACCAAATTCTGAATATCTCTCAACATGCAGGGCGCCATGGCATGTGAATCGAAGAACATGCGACCAACATAGAACTAGATGTAACACCGAAAGAAAATTCTTTCCCTTTATCTCGGCACAAAACCGACATGCATCGATCCTTTCTTTATTGAATCGCTTGATACCGAACTACATTCACAACATCACTCCAGAACTAAGGGTAGGGAATTCATGAGCACGAGTTATTCTCGGATATCTAAAATCGAAAGAGCATATAAGAGAGACATGACTACCGAAAGTTAATAAATACTTCTAAAGATCAGCCTGAGCGACCACACTGAAAACCTAAATTAACACACATAATCGATTCATAACATCAAAATGAGCATAAAGAACTCATAGAGCAAGACTGCATCACTGTCAAGCGGTTACTTCCTAAAACCTCGTGAATTCGCACATAAATTTACATCACGCACCTTCAATTAAGACATGGGAAATTATCTCGAACTCTTGGAAGAGACGATATATTGCACCTCTCTACGACCGAAACTTTTATGAGCATTCTCAAGGTTTGAATTACTATATTACTCACTATCTCCCTTAGCTTTAAGTCATCATTCTAAGACTCTCAATCTTCCTAAGGTCTGGACAATTTACAACCTCCTAGCTTCTCTTCCACCGCTAGCCTTCACTACAAGCCTCACTCAACAACTATTCACATTACCCATCGACAACTCCTTGTAATTATAATAGGCTTCTTATTCAATAATACCATGATATAAGGGATAATACAAACTTTGCAACATACCGTGGCAACTACTGCCACTTGCCTTATCCTTGTGTGTTTCTGCATGGGAGCAATTTTGATGACGTCTACCATCGAGGCTAGATACTGCATCCTGCTGAAATGGGTGAGCAGTGGGGGCTACTAAAGAAACGGTCGAGGACCTACTCACTCTGCTTTGCCGCTACGCAATCTCGATGTTATAGCCAATGGCCGCACTTGTGACGCAAACATCCGATCCGCCATGCACTCCCAAGTGGTGCTTCCTATAGCTGGTACACATTGACATGTGATCTTCTTTACTCTAGGTTTGTATGGAGGACCGACTATTGAAATGCCGGGGCCGACCTTGGCCGAGAAAATGGGCGGTGTCCACTACTGCCCTGGCAAAGAGGACTTGAGTTTCCTCTAGCCCTCTTGGCCTCTGTATCCTTCTTCCTTTACTTGTTCCGCCTCCATTTGTTGTGCAAATATCACCAAACATGAGAAGTCTCTATCCCTGTGCAACATGGAAGTCCTGAACTCTTTTAATCGTGAGCTCGACACTTACTCACGAACCTGGCCACTCGGGCCCTCGGTACACTATCATCTCTAGGGCATACTTGGATAACCGGGTAGTTCCAATGCTTACTCTTATACTGTCATGTCATTCTATTTCGAGCTGATGAATTCTTCTTCCTTAGCCTCTCTTAACTCTTTAGGGAAAACCTATCCAGGAATGTGGTCTTAAATTCATCCCAACTTACTGTGCCCGCCCAACCGCACTCCTCCATTGACAAAACCATATAAGAAACTCCTTTAGTTGGTGTAGGCTAAGTCTCTGTGTTTCAACTCCCGCTACAACGGTGATGTGAATGAACTTCGGAATCTCTTCAAAGAACTCATACGGGTCCTCTTTCTACTCATGCTCATTTGGAGAAAATCCCTAACCCTTTTCTCCGCTACATTTCACCTGGGAATACGGGCCATTGCTTGTTGGCACTCCAATGTTACGGCTCGTGCAATTGCTATTAAGAGTTGCTCGTAACTCGTAATGAGTAACATAATCGTCCTCGGGTCGGGCTGGTGGTTCTGCTGGCGATCATTACCATTTCTCCTTCCATTCGCTCGTCTAGGAGGTATTATTCCGAGCGCAGAAAGCCTTCAATCGGGAAACAAACCATTTAAAGATTCACACTTACGCACGATAAGAATCATGAAGAAAGGGAACATCCCTAAAATGTCTCGCTGTAGCCTTCTTCATAAGTGCAACACACTTCACACCTGGCGACGAAGAATCTAATTAATGTGGCTTTAAGACACCCAATGAATAAATTCTAAATCCTTGCTCGATACTAATTTTGTCACGACTGAAGCCTCCAGCAAAGCACCCTAGCCGTAACACGGGACAAGGAACCCCGAGAGGCTCCAAGTCGGCTCCATGGCGCTAATACAGCATACACTTACCAGAGAACGACTAACAACATAAATAAGTGGAAACTAATAACATGGATCTAATATAAACCATAATGACAATTCAATAACACTTAGATAATAAGCAATCTGCCTAGACAAGTCTGAAAGCTTCATTAAATCGATGAGTTGCCGAAATGCTTCCTCAGCTAACTCCTAAAATCTGGAAAATCGAAACATAAGAAAATATGAATATAATCACATCCTCGAGGACGAGACTCACCAATAGCTATCAATAGGATGAAGCGTATCTAATCACAGGCCGAGTCGTGAAACCCAATCTATATCATGAAACGATATAGCACGAAGACGCAGGCCGGGCATTGGAATGTACCGAGCATAAGTGAAAACATAAACAATTAAATAACAAATATATGATAAGGATTTAATTAAAATACATTAACACAACTGCTTCAACATGTTATTTCACATACTCTATAATTCACATATACAGATATGTATACATGGAACTTCTTCTTTTGAATTCATTATATAACATCTAGAACTCATGCATAAGGGAAGTCTTCCAACATTTAATAAGGGACAAATCAAGTTAGTATCACATGCCGACTGAATCACACGATAACCGAGATTGATTATCATCTTGTTAAACCATTCATAATTCGAAAGTTGGGTCATGCAAAATGAGTTACACTCGATATCATCCTTGAGGGAAATCTTCTACTATGGAGGATCCTTGACTAAAGTAGGGAGTCTCTCTACTACGGAGGATCCCGACGATGCTAGGGGTCACTACTATTATGATCCTTGATCGATGCTGTAGAGTAACTCTCTACTATTGAGGATCTCGACCGTGCTAGAATCTCGAGAGGTATCGGTTTGACATTATACATACATATATATCTAGTCTATACTCATCAAGTAGCCTAATCGTAAACATAAACATATCAGTTTTCTTCATACAATCTCTTCATTACGTAAGGATCGCTGTTACTAACAACAAGCCCAACATTCAGAAATTACTATGCTTTATCATCATAACTCATATCATCATGGAAACTATACTAGAATATCTTCATGGGTATAAAATACGGCATCTTTAGATTCATATTATGCATACTACTTTCTCCTTATTAAATTCAAAGCCATATTAATCAACATGTATCATAGAGACATTCATGATCCATATATTCAATTCATACTTAACATGCATATTTATCTATATAATCTAGATTTACGTGAAGCTACGTGCTTACTTATATCTCAACATATAAAACGAATTCATGTGAGAAGTGTAAGACCAAGCTTCATAAGACCCATTTCAAGATTTATTCCAATTCATAAGAAGATGCATTAGATAAGCCACTATCATAGAATTACTTCTCAAATTCCAAATAATTCTATCAAGACATAAGGACATGCATATTTTACTCTCACTATTCACAAGTCCATTAACTCTAATTTAATCTCATCACATCTATCATTGACATATTCAAATTCGCAAGGATAATCATACAAGTTTCACATATTAAACATGGATGCAAGGGATTTGTGATAATCGAATAAATAATGACAAAGTCGATGAATCTCAAATCATTCATGAGCAATACTTCATAACTCCACACATTTTCATCACCCAACACATAATTCAAGGTAACCCAATCATTTTACGTCGTACTTATCTCATAATCACAATAGATTTTGGAATTCTAGTGAGTTGTAGGAGGATTCACTATCAATTTAAACCTTAGGTCATGCATTTTCTAGAATTATAGAAATTGGAAATTTTAATGGTAACATTTTGGGGAACAAGGATGGAAGAGTATCCTTGTTGAAAAAACCCGCATACCCGGTAGAGTGCAACTGCCTGTTCTTCCTTGTAGCTTGATGAACACCTGCAGTTCTTGAATCTTGAGAAGAGAAAAGAGAATAGCTTTGAGAGATACCTTGATGTATGAGGGTTTAGACTTGTAGAAACCCTTAAAAACGTCCTAAACAACATATACAAAACGACATAGTTTAAAGGTTAAAAAGCATAGAGTTTACAAGAATGCCCCCAAAGAACACTGGAAATTTCCCGAATCTGGAGTCACGACTACGTAATGAGTCGCTGTCCCATCAAACAACTCGCCATATTTTCCCGTTAAGCACTCTGGAAAATTCACACAAGCTTTTATCATTCTTTGTGATCAATTTACCTACATAATTCTAATCGCCACTGAGCCCCAACGACTCGCTGGAACCCCTCAAGTGCACCTGAAGATTACTTCAAAACTTCAAATTCTCAACCCATGATCAACATGACCAGTCATTGCTCTCTAACGACTTGTCAAGTCCACCCGTCAAGTACATCAGTAATACTTCATTTATTCAACTCTTCACCACCCACCACCAACCTAACGAGTCATTTGTGCGAGACGACTAAGCCAAAGCTGTCCATGGCCACTAGGTTTTCCATCCCCTTAAAGCTCACAGGTCAAAACCACGACCTGTTAGCTCCCTAACGAGTCGTTCCCGACTCCCGTTTTGAGAAAAATTCTTCGCCGATTTCTTTCGCCGAGCCTCATCTAACTCCCGGGTGTCACATTCGACTACGAGTGCCTTTTCCATTATTTTGCACGAGGTACTCAATTTACCTCTAAGTTCGGCAGTTTTCAGAAAGGGCTTAGGACTCAGGTTAAGCTCAGTACAGCCTTCATCCGCAAACAGATGGTCAGGGAGAATGAACAATCTAGACTCTCGAGGACATGTTGAGAGAATGTGCGAATGACTTCAAGGTAGCTGGGATGATCACTTTCCCTTGTTTGAGTTTGCTTATACAATGCCTATCACTCTAGCATCCAGATGGCACCGTTTGAGGCTCTTTATGGGCGGGGGTGTAGATCACCCATCAGATGGTTTGAGGTTGGTGAGGAAGCAGGATAGGCTCGATTCGGCTCAGAGGCCAGGTCAAGGTTCAGCTTGATAAGGACAAAATAAAACCACTCGTGAGTCACAAAAGTCATATGCCGATGAGTCAAAAGTCATTGATTATAAAATGGCTGATTTCGATTTATACTTCAAATTAACCCCAATTATGTATGTTTAGCGAATCGGGTTATGATCTTTATTTCAATTGTTGAGATATTATAAACTCAACATGATTTATGATTTGAAATATAAATTTAATCAAATATCCATTACGATTTGATGATTTACAAGTTATATGTATGATTTCAAGTATGCATGAAACCTATGATTTATGACTTATGTTGTGGATGACTCACGGGCCTTGGTTCATGGCTAGTTCACGTATGTACAAGTATGTTTATAATTATCATGATTTAACTATCCTATAGATTCAAGGAATGTGTGTTATACTAAGGAGGCAATATATATGTTTTGGGAGTAGTATCGAACACCAAGTAGGTCTCGAGCTCAGGTTAAGCCTCGGATCTCAAACTACATGCCACTGTGTGCTGGGACCTCCCTTATGATTGTCCCCACCTAATTGGCCCTTTTCATGGTGATATCACTTTTCATGTTTCTACCTTTTGGCAAGGTACGAAATGGCCTCAACTAGGTTTACAAGGCGGACTTCATGTGTGCTCATATGGGGTATGTCGGTTAAGAGAATCTCCCACTTTTCCTCATGATTTATGCATGTTTATGACTTCGTGTATTGGCCTAAGTCATGTTCAATAAAGGTTTTCCTTTATGATCTTGATTATGATTGTATTACGAATGTTTTGAAAACCTTGAGCCTTATATTATATTATGATGTTTACGATATGAGCATGATGCCCTACTCTTATGATCATTTATGAGTTTTAAATATTTTAAAATGTCTGTTTTACTTACCTTGCATACTCAGTACATTTCATGTACTAACCGCATACTTTCTATGTTGTATTATTTCATGATACAGGACCCAGCTCTCAGTCTCATCCCCGTCAGTAGTCCATTCAGAGTTAGCTATCAGCCCTTATGGTGAGTCCTCATGTTCCGAGGGCTATATGTTTAGACCTTGATGTTATTTTGTTTCAGTTTTTATCGGGTTAGTTGGGGATGTTGTCTCATCAGCCCATATGATATGATAAAGGCTTTCAGATAGTTTTTAGTACTCAGCTGATATGTATGTCAAGTACTTTTCGCTTATCATGCTAAGTTATGTTACGTGTATATTTCCGCTATGTCGCATGTTTAGTATTACGCTTTAAGTGAAATAAAGTTTGATGAATGTTCATTCCATGGGTCGACTTGGAGTCTCTTGGGGCTCCTTGTCCCGTGTTATGATTCGGGTCTACGTTCAGGTCGTGACAAACCTGCTCGGGCACATGATCCGCTGGAGCTGGTGGGGATTGATGGTGCCCGTCTCTACTTCCATCCTCGTGGACATTTTCATTTCCGTTGTCATTCCTTCTTCCGTTAACTTGGTGGGGAGACATGATTCTGTAAACACGTATAGCACGAGTTAGAAGGATAGAGAGATACTTCATCGTACGACATAGATCATGAAAGAAGGGAAATTTCCTAAAACATTTCTAGCCTCTTTGTCATAAGTGTGGCACACTTCACACCAATGAAAAGGACTCTACTTAACGCAGCTTTCATACACCCTAGAAAAACACTGAACCTTTGCTCTGATACCAAGTTTGTCACGACTCGAACATAGGCCCGGATCTATAAACAAAACCTAGAACCATAAATGGCTCCAAGTCGACCCATGTCATGAACATGAAAACTAAAGTTCAGCATAAATAAAGTGGACGACTAAATTCTAAAATAGAGGAAGTCTGAATAGTAAAATATTTAAACAATGGAAATCTAAAAACACGGAATCCAAAGCTGAATATACAACTTTATTTCTGATAAGCCTCTAACATACTGACGAGCTAATGGGACAACACCCCCAACTAGTTCACTAGAAATCTGAAACTGGAAATGACAATAACTCAACTATCTAAAGGTCCTCGAAGGATGAGGACTCACCAACAAGCTGTCTGGGCTGAACTCTAGAAACCGGCTAGCACCGAGACTGAATCTAAATGTCTGAGCATGTATCACAAAATGATACAACAGAGAGTATGCAGTCAATATTTGGAATGTACTAAGTATGCAAGGTAAGTAAAACAGGCTAAGTAAGTGTAAACTGAAAACATGCATAACATAAATCATATCATTATAAAATTTTTAGATTAAGGATTGCATGCTAACATCTGAAAAATTGATTAAACATATACTGAATTTCATAACTGAATTGAGTGACCCAAAGTTGAAACTGATATTCATAAGTAAAACTAATAAACTGATCATTGGGTCAAACCTGCTAAAACATATTATCATAACTGATGAAAATGTATAACTGAAATCATGAGGAATGATGGGAGACTCGCCATATAACCGATAGTAACACGATAGAGCTTACGTGATCTCAACTATTACACTCAAGTGGGCAGAGTCATCCAAAGCCTTTCCACGGATAAGGGTGCTACCATGGTATTGATATCAAGATGAAGGCCCATTCGAAGCAGGGGAAGCTCATAAGGGAGGTCCCAAAGTAACTGAATAATCCTACATTGGACAGTAGTTATGAAACTCAGGGTTTTCCTGAACCCCTAGCCTACTCGATGCTAGACCTGCTTCCAAAAATATGTAAATGCTCTCCTTCGTTTTTCAATGAAGCTGAAAATGTAATAACATGCATAGTCTGAAATCTGAATATGGGGAGCCTTGGCTTAAAACATACTACAAGATGAAAGTGGGAGTATCGACTCCAAAACCATATGGTAAGCTAATATCATAAAACTGAACTAAATCATGAAAACTTACTTAATTCATGTGGGCTTGCCCAAAACTTTAACATACTAGAGATAGACTTGGTAGTCAAAATCATGGATTCATACGTGGGTAAATCATGAACATTCTTTTATGCTAGATATTTCATCATACTTGAAACACATAGATCATAAACTTAACTTTTCATGAAACTTGCATAATTGAGAAAAATTATTTTTAAACTTGAAATCATGAATTTGTAATTAATTTGCACATTAAAACTGCTCATGAATCTTAAAACATCATTTGAAACATAAAGGGGATTGACCTATGAACTAAACATAGTGAATTTCATAAAATGGGTTAAGACCCCATAGAATCATACACTTGTATTCATGAACTTGAGATGGGATTTGGGGAATGAGAGTGAAGGGAAACTCTCATTCATGACCCTACATACCTGGGTAATCTAATTCTACACTTTTTCTTGAAAGACCAAGAGATTTGGGCAAGAACTTGGATAGTTTCAAGGCTTTATCTTCAATGGAACTCTCTAGTTTGCATGAATGGGACAAAATGACTTAGAATAGTTTAAACCTACTTAAAATCCTCCTAACAGAGTTTATAATGACGTAGTTTAGGTCTTAGCGTCTTAGAACTTATGAAAACACCCTTACTAAAATTGATGAAAAATATACTCTGCCAATCTTCACAAGGCACATCACGAGTTGTGAGGTAGGGGATGACTCATGGTGTCCACTCGTGAAGTCTACTGGAATTTCAAACCCTCAACTTACCATCCTGACCATGACATACTTCATGAGTCATAAGGTAATGCAACAACTCGTGGCATCAGCCGTAGTCACCCCCTGAACACGGCTTTTTACTAGTCTGCCACTCACTTCACGAGTCACTTCAAGACTCGTGGAGCACCTCAAGGGTCATTGGACGAGTCGTCCTGTGACCTAGTGTAACATTTTTCTGCTTTCTACGCTTAAGCCCTCAGGTCTGATCTTAAGATCTTTCAGGGTATTACACTTCACTTGCGTTGTACCTGCCTTCCGCAGAGTAACATCTGCAACACGCATGTGCCTAGAAGTTCCTCAATCTATTTTTCACAAAGCCAAACTTAGGCCATATTCAATGAATTTCAAAGTGTAACGGGTACTTAAACTTCCCTGAAAGACAAACTAACAAGATCAATACACTTAATGACCAATTAACAATCACTCAATCACTTTTCTTACGAAGGATGTTACCCCATCTATCATCGAAAAATGTCGAGCTACAAGCTCTACCACTCATACTACTTCCACAAGCACATTAATCACTCACATTCAACCAACTTCTCACTATACATTGTTAAGCTACTCGTTTGAATCACAAAGTACAATGGGGTGACAATTGAGACCCAACAAACACTAAATCCACAAATCAAAGCAATGACGATTTGTAATTAAGAATGATGTCACCCAATCTATCATAGGGCCAATCCATACATCACTAATGAGTGGGTTACTCAAACTTCACCCCCAATAAAAATTTCATCACATTATGTTGCTTAAATAACAAACTTTAGCAGATAAAGCAATAATCACCCATAGACTCTCAAGTTCAAATCGGTCAAAGCACCCCAAAATTAAATTTCAAAACATAAATATAAAGCATAATGGGGAATGGGGGATTACAACTATCAATATTTAAACCACAATATTCCCACAACACATAGAAAAGATCATTTAAGCAAGAGAGCATACCACAAGTGAGTGTGTTGAAGTCGATGAGTGAAAAATCAAGCTTAGGAAAGTTCACAATGGTGATATCCGATGGTGGCTTTGCCTCGGTGAGAAAAAAATGTGGAGGTTGATTTGTGGAGTGTGGGAGTTGTAAGGTTTGACTGAAGAATGTTTATAGAGTAAAAATGGTGAAGAAAAATTAGGGTTTAGAGGGTCTTAAAATATGAAGAGGTCGTGGGTCAGAGCCGGGTTGGGTATGGTTAAATGGGTTAGTCAAGATCTTTAAAGACACATGCCTGCGCTTATAGAAGCACATGCAGTCGAAGGTGACAACCTGTGACACACATTTGAAGCACAGATGGAGATTTATTTTGCCAGTACAATGATCTGGACCTGCGTTGCACATGCATGTTGCAGGTCCGTGTCTGCGTCTCGCAGATAATGTGCAGGTGCACAACCTAGAAAAGTTTCCATTCTGGTATTCTCGCTAAGGCATATGCTACACCTGCATGTTGCAGAATGGCACCTATGCAGGTCCGACGCATGTTCCTTATTTTTGCTTTTCCTAACTTTTGCCACATCTCAAGCCTTTTTCTTTCTTGACACAACCAAAGACAATAAAGAGTGAAGTAAAAAAAAAGATCAAAATTGAAAAACACTTGGGTTGCCTGCCAAGAAGCGCTTGATTTAACATCGCAGCTTGATGATATTACCTCTAAGTTCAACAAAGATCTAGGGGTTTGACCTCCTCAAAAGGGACCCCAACCAGCTTGTCCCTTGTGTCAATCACTGATACAACTCGACACTCATATGGTGTCTTTATTGATTTGCACAATTGACAATGACCTCATCACTATCAACCCGAAACTTGAGTTCTCCCAACTCAACATCCACTAATGCTCGTCTAGGTGGCTAAGAATGGGCGCTCTAAGATGATAGGCACCTCGATGTCCACATCACAATTTAACACTATAAAATTCACTGGGAGGATGAACTTGTCAATCTTTACCTATACAACTCTCCAATTAAGGAGGTGGGAATTTAGGAATAGGGCCTTTAGAAATTTGGTGCTCCTTGACTCCATCATCATCTATCAACACATGAGAAGAAACATCTACCTCTCTGTCCTCCACTATCTTTTTATCATCAAGTAATATGGGTGCACTCAGCGCTGCCCCATCCTTCGACTTCTCACCACTTTTCTTCTTACCAACAACATCATTGGGTGTACCACCCACACTCTCAAGTATCATTCCACTTCTAGTGATATTTGTCATACAATGGTTATCGTTCTTTAGATTTGGAAGAGTGTCACTAGGAAGTGAACCTTTCATACGAGGATTCATTTAAGCGGACAAATGATTCATTTGGGCCTCAAGATGCTTGATCGATGCTGAATGGGAACTCACGGTTTGAGTAAGATTGGACACCTCACCATTCAATTATTTAACCCCATTATCAGTGGATTCTACTCTTTTTAATATACGAGCCAGCATTTCCTCGATCTTAGAGCTAGCGGGATCAATAACACTTGTTTGAATTGGAGCCGCATCAGCCCTAGGAGGGGGTATGTATGGATTTGAGATGAGGTGATTATACTGATCACCTTCTCTTTCACGATCATGATATCTCCATTGACCATCTCTGTCTCTCTATTGACCTTCTTGGTCTCTCCAACTTTGATTCCCCTCCCGAGGACGCCAAGGGCCTTGGTTGGCACCTTGGCACCCCGGGTGAGAATCTGCCACTTGGTTCGACATGTATTGACATTCTTCATCAAACATATAATATGGAGCATCACCCTCAAGAGAGTTGTTTCCTGAGCTCCAATAACATTCACACTCTTGACTTCGGAGCCCATCATGTGCTTAGCTAGCAACTCTATTTAAGTCATCATCTTTGCTAAGGTCTCATCACTTTCTTCCTCCTTTATTCTCATCTCATTTGTCATTAGATTGGAGGTAACACTTATGGATACCTTGGTCTCCCTTGTATTCCATGCTCGGTTTGTCTTGGTCATTCTATCTAAGAGGGCCTTTGCAAGTCCAAAAGTTTGATCCATGATTAAACCACTTGCTAAATTGTTTGCCATAAACTTATTGATGGAGTCAAGTGATCAGTAGAAGCTTTGTAAGAGCACTCCATCCGATAACCTGTAACACCCCAAAACTTTTCTAGACCAAATTCAGACGTTGCATGAAAAATCACAAGAAACCAGAAAATTTTTCTGTCTCAAACGACCCTCACAACGGATCATTGGTGGAACCAAAGGACTGTTGTAAGTGGTCATGATTAGAAGAAGCCTTTCTTCGAGGGAAACAACAAGTCATAGGATGACCCATTGATAAAAACAACGGGTCGTCCTGTCATCCGTTGAATCCCAGATTCAGAGGTCTATCGGACCCTACCCCAAGACAACGGGAGGAAGCAACGGCCCGTGGTAGCTTCCAATGAGCCGTTGTGACCACATGTCATTCGATTCCAGAATCCAACAGTGTGAACCACGAGGGGATACAATGGCCCATTGGTTCTACCAACGAGTCATTGTTACCACTTGTTGTCCCCGTTCCCTATTTTCTTACCAATTCCAACGGGAGGTATCAACAGCCCGTTATTGATTCCAACAGACCATTGTACCTAACTGTGGGTCACCAGTGTGAATTTAGTTTCTAAACCTAGAAACCATGACTAGATTCAATGGTCCATTATTTCTACCCACGACCCGTTCTGAGGCCCGTTGGTTCCTGTCGGCCAGATTTCAGTTTTAGTTCTCAAGGTTACTTTTGTAAAGTCCCACCTTTTCAATCCCTAAACCATGTAGTTTTAGGGTCACTTAGGAGGGAGAAAAAGGGATAGAACAAAAATTCCCCTTCACTTTCACTCATCCTCTCAAAAATCATAGCGTAGAAATAGTCAGGGAGTTCAGAGCAAACGCTAGGGAAAACATCAATCTTCTAGTTTTTCTCAGGGATTTTCTCCAAGGTTTTTTCTACAGGTATGTGGGAATCCAGTAAGGAGATTGTTCTCCCCTTGCATCCCTCAAAACTCTCTCTCATTCACTTTCATTCCTATCCCTGAGTTTGCGAATTTGAAATTATTACTATCGTTCTTGGATGATTTCATGTGGAATCCTATCCTATGTTAATTGTAGCTATTTTCCACCAGCTTGTAATCAAAATGATGCGTGTTCCATCAATTTAGAAATTCAGCCCTAACTTTTGAAAAGTCAGAAATTAGAATCCTTCTTAATCGTTGAATTCTTGAGAATTGTTTGCATCTTTTAGAGTTAGGGGCTTCTATAATGCTTGTATGTGTTAAAAACTCAGTTACTGGTATGACATTCAAATTCAGTCAGAAAGCCTATATACTTTGTATTTTCTTAGAATTGTTAGTTCAACTTCAGTCAAAGTACTAGAATAATCAGTGTTAGTCAGAAATGACAGTCTAGCCTCATTCAGATTTTAGCAGCCTCCGGGTTGACCAAAATAATGTCAGCTGATCAGTTTGACTATAGTCTTTTCCCAAGGTGTCAGTGGTGCCTATAGTCTTTTCTGCATTTTAGGTTTTTCAGATAGTCCATATTACAAGGGAGACTCGGCCAAATTTTTTCCAGAACAATAGTTAAAAGAGTTAGACTCCTGTAAGTTAAAGTTGACATTCAAGGACGAATGTTCCTAGGGGGGGAGCATGTTACACCCCGTAAGTTCCTAACGTTTAGTTGGCGTATTCGTACGTTAGCCAAGAGTTTTAGAGTTCGACACATACGATAAAGGGCCCAGGGAAAGGTTGAATAAGCACGAAACCGAGGTAGCGAGGGAGAAGGTCGGACAGGCTTCCACAAGGGGCAACGTGTCACGAACCTCTCCCTGCGCGTTGGGCGCCGTGAAACGATCCTAATTTGCCGCGTTGGGGTCCATGACACGGACCCCCTTATACCACCCAAGTATATATAT
>JACEIK010005869.1:41708-80897 GCA_018107945.1 Datura stramonium
GTTAAGGGCATTTTGACCATTTTTTATCACTTAAAGTGTCAAAGGGAAAAAAATTTAAAACTACAAATTTAAAGAGAAAAATTAAAAATCAATTTAAAATAAGAGTATTCGTGTGAATGATCCTTTTAACTTTATCTTGTGAATTTAAAAAGTGTAAGTCTGATAATAGAATTAAAATCCTATTAACATAAGTGATAAATAACCACTTGATGCATACTTCTTAGTTTGAACATGTAAAAACACGTATTGCCAGCCACTTTATGAGATATCTCCTATTTTGCTTATAACAAGAGTTCCACCAGATTCAAATTCATCTAAGGCTAATAAATAATTGGGTTCAAATTGTTTGATGTGTCGGTGGTCTCATTTAAGTAGGACTTGAATTCCTTAAGAAAGAGTAATTGGATTCCAATGGGAAAGTCTAATTTGAGTCGCAACAGAAGAAGTATATCTCTGCTGCCTCGACATGCTAATGAATACATGCTTGGAGCCGATGCTTTTATTATTCATCAACGATTGATAACTAATTGTCCTTTGACATCTACCTAAGCTCTCACCATGGCTGCACATCAATTTATTATATCCCCAAAGCTTGTTGGGGTCATCTCCGTGAGGTAATTGTTTGTCTGTTCTTTTCTTTTGTTGTTATATATTAGTTTGAAGTTAGTTTAAATTTTGTCACGTTGAAAGTCTCATATTTGCATGATTTTGTTAATACTTTTATATCTTGTTGTAAGAATGTCAAAGCTGCAGACTACTTGATATATGAAAATAGATGCAAAGGTCTACGATATATCTGAAATTTAATACCTTCTAGATTATTACAGATGATATTTAGAAGTCAACTTTAGATTTTGAGGTGCCGAGAGTTTCAAATTTGCGCACTACACCAAAAATTTGTATTTTGATGTAGAAGTATCAAAATTAAAATCTTCTTGACTCTCTAGAAACGAGACACAAAGGGTCAAAACATATAAAAAATTGGAAGTTGGATTCCTTCAAGATGGTTCTAGATAATTTTTTGAACTTAACACTAGATTCTGTCATGCAGATTATTCCAGATTTGTATTGCTTCACCAAATAAGTTATATCTTGATATTGGAACGTCAGAATGAAAATCTATTTTGATCTCTAGAAATCAGACTTCAACGGCTTCATCCTCACCAAGAATCTTGTCTTAAATCTAGATGAGTTAGTCCAGACTAAGTTTTGAACTCTACTTATGAATCTGAAATGTCTTGACAAGTATCAATCTTTTTTCTACTTGTATTTTCTTTTTCTCTCTCCTTTTTAGGTCCAAATGACAATGCTGAGTTCTTTTTCAAGAGAATGACCCATGCATGAAGAAAGTAATGTTAAGGCATATATGAATGGACACTCATCTCTACCTTAAGAAAGGTAAACTCAAGAAGGTAATCTTACGACATAAAGGGATGGATACTCGTCCCCTCCCTAAGAATGGTAAACTCGAGAAGATAATCTTATGGCGCAAAGGGACGAATGCTCATTCCCGCCCTAAGAATAGTAAACTTGAGAAGGTAATTTTACAACACAAGGGGATGGATACTCATCCCCGCCCTAAGAATGGTAAACTCGAAAAGGTAATCTTACGACATAAAGGGATAGATGCTTGTATCCCCTCTTAAGAATAGAAAAATTGAGACGATAATCTTACCATGTAAAGGGATGTATGCTCATCCCCACCCTAAGAATTGAAAAATCGATAAGGTAATCTTACAGTGGAAAGGGATGGATGTTCGTCTCCGCTCTAAGAATGGTAAACTTAAGAAGGTAATATTATGGCACGAAGGGATGGATGCTCATCCCAGATAAACTCGAGAAGATAATCTTACAGTGAAAAGGGATGAATGCTCGTCTCCACCCTAAGAATGGTAAACTAAAGAAGGTAATACTGCAGAGAAAGGGATGGATGCTCAACCCCTCCTTAAGAATGGTACACTCGAGAATGTGAATGGCGCAAAAGGATCTCTCATTCCAGACCTAAGATTGGTAAACTCGAGAAGGTAACATTATGGAAAAAAGAAATGGATACTCACCTCCAACTAATAATGGTAAATTCAAAAATATAATCTTACAGCACAAAGGGATGGATGCTTGTCCCTGCCCTAAGAATGGTAAATTCGAGAAGGTAATCTTATAATGCAAAAGGATGGATGCTCGTCCTTACCATAAGAATTGTAAACTCAAGAAGGTAATATTACGGCACAAAGGGATAGATTCTCGTCTCCCCCTCCCCCAAATAAGAATGGTAAACTCGAGAAGCCTTAGAGGATTTGAAGACTTCAACTTGAAAAGATGGTAGAATTGAGACTTCAACTTGCTAACTTGGTGATTTTAAACTTCAACTTGAAGACTTGTAGGATTTGAAGACTTGGAGAATTTGAAGACTTGGAGGATTTGAAGACTTCAACTTGTAGACTTGGTAGATCTGAGACTATAACTTGCTAACTTGGAAAATTTTGAGGACTTTAACTTGCATGTTGGCGGATTTGAGACTTCAAGTTCCAATCTCAGTGACCCACCAAAGGACTATAATCATCCCTTTATAGAAGCTCATTTTCAATAGAGGTTTGCTCCATCAAGCCATCAATATTTGGTGAAAGTCCAAAGTCCGATAAAAGAGTACTTATAGACCTAATCTTCCTGTGCCCAATCAAGTGGATTCTTTTTCCATCATACTTCATTCGAACAACACTAGTAGTGACATGAATTTCTTTTGAACTAATGAAACTGAACTGATAATGAAACTCTAAGTTGCCTATATACCTCGATTAAGAGGATCAGGTCATTTTGTAGTTCACAAAGAGCAAGGCTTCTTTATGTCCTAAGTTTTGCCTAGGCCATCTCTTGCAAGGTTTCCAACCTAGTAGACATTTATTTTTGGGTCGTGCAGTTTATACTCTTGTAATCCAAGAGTAACATGTAATTTATGCTCGTGCAAATGAGTTTCATCTAGCTTCAAGGATAGTACTTTTTAAGAATTTTGCATTAATAGGGCCGATCCTCATGCCATCTGCATCAACAAGCTTGTAAGAACCATTTGAATACATTTCTTGTATGACATATGGTTTATCCCACTTCGAAGTGAATTTGTTGCTAGACTTATGGGAAGTGATGAAGGGTCTTCTTATTGTAAGGACTTGATCTCCAACTTGAAAGCATCTTATGTGAACCTTTTCATTTTAAGCACGTGACAGGTGGGCTTAATAACATTCAACATCTTGTTTAGCTTCTAGCCTCTTCTCATCAAGGGCTTATATCTCTATAAGCAATAGTTGAGCATTTTCTTCTTCGGTGAGCCCTTCTTGAATAGAAAGCTAAAAAAAGTATTTGGCGCTCAAGTGGTAGGCTTGCTTCAACTCCATAGGCAAGCGAGTAAGTCATAGTTTGCGTCAGTGTGTGATGAGTAATCCTATATGCCCACAAATCTTCTAACATCCATTCATGCCATTCTCATTTGTACTTGGAGATTACCTTCTTCAATAAGTTGTATAATATCTTATTGAATGCTTCAGCTAGACCATTGGTAGTAGCATGATACATAGAAGATTTATGCTACTTAAACCAAAGAGATTACAAATATTTTTGAAATATTTTTCATCAACTTTTTGTCACGCCCCGCCTTTGGGGGGTATGACTGGCACCTGGTGCCCTACTAAGATCTGAACTGCTAGACTACTGAGCCTAAGCACTTCTGGTGCCTGGCTGGCTCTAACTCTGATTCTCTAACTCGATTCATCAATCAACAGGCTATATAGCGGCCGTAAATACAAACTTCCCGGCCGTTTCAGGCCTATAGCCACTTGTACAATAACAACAAACAACTGCACTCTTTAATATAAGGGAATCCCATGCTGCATCTATTGAAGGCCACCATACTACTAGTTACTTCGAATCAATATAAGGTCAGACATTAAACACTACGTGACCGACAAGTTCACTACTACTAATCGAATACGCTCACACGGCTAATATAAATACTAAATATACGTATGGCCCCACACGACTGGGTATAATTCAACTGGCTGTGGAAATATATACTGCATCGCAAGCCTCTAAGAATACGATAAGATGGTTGGGACAGTGGCCCACTCGCCCATATCACAACAAAAGAAAGAAAATAGACCTTCTAGCCGTCAGCCTCCCGATGACGTGAGCCGATGACTCTATGAGCCGCTAGAATCACGAGGATCGGCTCGGCCTATGAGTACCGCAGTAAGTAATGCAAATACTAATGGGGCGTCGGGCTTACTCACCGGTACCTGAAAAGTATGTAAAGCAACCGAGCATAACTACAATATAAGCAAACAATACTAGATATTCTCAAAAATAGAAAGTATCCAAACTGCTCCGCCGACGGGATCTAAAATAAGCTCATCTGCATCAAGGTAAGGTAGGAGCATACCCCGGCCACGTGAGACCCGCCGTCTATCGCCTAATAATAACATGTATATACATATATACACACAAGTGACCTATATTTCACTTCCCCTCTATAAGCCTAAGGTGCCAACCAACACACCGTTTATATACCCCTACCCGGGTCAAAACCATCCAAAAGTAAATCACCAACTCATCTACTAACTACGAGAACCCCACGCCCCCGGGTCTCCGGCAAACATCTATGACCTTTGATATATGTAACTGTGTCCTGAGCCTCCGTGAGGACTCCTATACTTTTGTACTCGCACTTATACTCTGTGACTCTATACTCGTGCTCGTAATGCTATGGCCGACGCCTCATGGGGAATGCTCCATTTCATCTTCGTCCTCTAGCTTACCCGCATACCACTGGAGTGGCGTATCTCACTCCTCGCCGGTGGGTCGATTACGCCCCACCAACCTGTAGGTGGTGAGCCAAAGGGTGCCCTCATAGCACAAACAGTTCCCAACAAACAATAATCACATATAGCAAGCATGTTCAATCTCAAAATACTATCCATGTTTTGATATATGATTCTCGATTCTTTTGCATTAACCCGATTCTCATACTAAGTTATATTGCATCTCGAGATATTATCTGACTGCCCGATATTGTTCTACTAACTTTTATTCTCAATATAACATAATATTATAAAACATGCTTGCTAGATTCATACTGACTCCAACTCGTGACTTCTGTGTTCTTTGTTCTAGACTTACTCTTATTTACTATACTATGGATTGCTATACTGGATTACTAAGAATTAGCTTTACATACTCCGTTGTCGCTCCGCTAACTAGCGTAACTCGGCTAATATTCAACTATTCGGCCTATTTCTTTCAACCGTATTCACATTCATAGAAATTAGAACTAAATTCATCAATATTCTGGAAGAAAATACTACTTTTAATATATATATAGCCCAAACTTTACTTATCGGAAAATGTAGTTTTTGAAAACTCGCCATTTCTAAGTCTCGTAAGGAAATACCACTTTAGGGCTAGGAGTATATTGAAACTATTTTGGAACAATTCCATCACTTAGCTCGATAGGGATGACGGTCCTCCGGCCGAATTTCATGAAACTAACTCCACCGGAATGCTCCCGGCGCCCTTAATACTTCAATACTCCAAGATTAATTGAGTTTGACCATGCCAATAGCGTAAAATCATGTAAATTCAAAGAAATCGTGCCCCCGTTTTCTATTTACTCTCTGGAAATTATGAATTAAAATGAGACAAACCGAAGTGTGGAGGGGTTTATATACTTGGAACCTCTAAGTCGCACTCACAAATGCGATTTATAAGTCGCATTTATTTTGGTAACGCCAACTTGACGCTGTTCTGGGTAGCCTCAGATCTTTTTCGCACGTATGGCATTCTAAAACTCTTAACCAACATGCGAATAGGCCATCTACATGTCAAGAATTTATGGGGTGTAACATCCTCCCCCCTTATGAACATTCGTCCTCGAATGTAAACTTCTACTTTCAAGAATCTCAACTACTTGACCTATTCTCGAAAATTTCGCAGAAGTTTCCGTAATATGGACTATCTCAAATATCCTCAAACGCGTAAAAGTCCAATACAAGTACTCCACACAATACTATAGTATTCATCGGAAGCGTTATTTCATTTATTTGCATAATATAAGGCAATTCATGTCAAACAATACTAACGTATTCTCGGCCGATTAAGTCTCGGAATAGTTGAGGATATCTCGACTTTCATATCTTCCTCTTCTTCCCAAGTCATCTCCCTCTCTGCCTCGTTACGCCATAACACTTTTGAAAGCAATATCTTTAGTTCTCAACCTCGTGAATCTCGCCCGTCCGCATGGGCTACGTGAACTTCTTCATAAGCCGCCTTTCCGTAACCTGACATCTTGAACTCTGGAACAACTCTAGAGGGGTCTCCTATATACTTCCTCAAAGATGGACACGTGAAAAATGGGTGAACAGACTCTCACTCGGGAGGCAAGTTCAACTCGTATGCCACTTAGCCTACTCTCCGCCGAATCCGATAAGGCCCAACGAATTCTGACTGAGCCTACCTTTCTTGTCGAATCTCATCACCCCTTTCATTGAGATACTTTCAGAAATACCGCCTATTCACATTAAATTCTATGTTTCTGGTATCGTACACGCATACGATTGAAGCAGCTGGAGCATTCAAAGAGGGCGTTCTTCGATAAGCTTTACCTTCTCCTCTCGACCGATGAATAATATCTCGGCCCAATCGCCGCCGACTCTCCTACTTCAAAACCAGCCTAACTGGCGATCTACATTTTCGCCTACATAATGCCTCAAAGGCTCCATCTCTGGATAGCCGAGTGATAACTATTATTATAAGGTAAACTCACTAGCGGTAAATGCTCTTCCCAGCTACCTCTAAAGTCTAGAACACACACTCCGTAGCAGACCCAGCATTCGAATAGTGCGTTCTGCCCGTCCATCTCGTTTGAGGGTGGAATGTCAGGCTTCAAATTAATTCGCGTTCCTGCACTCTCTCGAAATACTCGAAGCAAAATCTACCTCGTAATTACGCTTCCGTCAGAGATAATGGATACCGGAACACCGTATAGTCTAACTATTTCTCTGGACATACAACTCAAAGATAATCTTCTCTACAGAAAGTAGTCTCATCGCAAAAAAAATGGGCTGATTTTGCTCACTGGCCAACAATTACCCAAATCGAGTCATTTCTATGTCTCGGTATGAGGTAATCAAGAAAATCATATTTACTACTTCCCATTTCCAAAGAGGCACAACCATGTCTTGAGTTAATTCGCTCGGTTTCCGTGTTCCGCTACTGATGGCAAGACACTAGGCTAAGTGAATTTCCGTTTATTTCCCTTTATTCCTGGCTACCGATAGATTTCTTCATCATGGTACATTTTAGTCGAACTTGGATGGAGGGAATGACAGCAGATAGTGTACCTTTCCCATAATCATCGGCAAAGTCTTGCAACGTCTCGGAACACAAAGGCGATCTTTATATCTCAACACTCCATCCTCGCTTAACTGAAAACCGCTCATGCCTCGCCCACCGGAACTTTGTCAAGTTTCTACGCGCTTAGCCGAGGTGCTTCAAAAGTGGAAAATCCTTCCACACACCTTCCGTAGTACCCGGCTAACCCCAAGAAATTGCGTGCCTTTTTGCCTGAGTAGTTCGGGCCATGTTTTCACGGCTTCTATTTTTCTGTATCTATCTCAGAGGCCAACCTTCGACACAATGTGACCAAAAAGGACTACTCAAATTCAGCCGATTCACCTTAGGAGAAATTGCACAATCGACGATCATACCGATTTATCATAATCGAGAAACTCGATAAGTAATCTCTTCAGAGTAGCTAGAGCTTATCCGGCCTTATGGCCCACATGCTAATGTCACTCACCGTTGGGATAATTGTATGACCATCCGCACACCATGTGCATGTATCCGAATGTAGATCCCCGATAGTGATCAAGTGATCTCTAATAACTGGGCCGAATAACTAAAATGCCGGGCCGAAGGACCCGAATGCCGAAGTAGTTCCAACAAATGCTCTAAATGTCCTACTTGTACATCCGTAGCTCATGCATAACCGCAGTTGTGGACAAATTCAATCAGTTTTGTTCTTCTAATTGAACAATCAGAGTTGGGCTTAGTCGATGGCACTCAGGCAATCCGTCCCTAGATCTTCATAAAAGGGAACCTACCGATTCCCTATCTTAGTAAACACTGCAAGCAAGCAGAGTACTACCACTCTCATGCCTCGGTTCGTATCCACTCGGATCTGTACTGTTGTATTAGGAAATTCTCGCATTTTGGGTAACTTTGTAAAGACTGCCCCCCTCCCGGGATTCTATATACCCGAACATTTTATGAGTAACCGGCGTAGTACGTCCGCCATCAAGCACCGCGCTCGTGGACCCTTCCTTGGGGTACTCACGGTTTTGTCCGACCGGGACGGTTGGAGGGCTTGCGAGGTTTTCTACATGATAACCGCTAGGTCGATTTAAGGCCGACTCTCACTCTACAAGGTTGGAAAATGATGTACGATCACTTAACATACTGAGAATTCTCGTGTCAAGTAACCTCGGAATATGCTTAGTCGGTCTCTATTTCTGGTTCTCGGCATTTACGATAACGTTATCGGTCTTTAGGATGCTTCCTCGCTAATACAAAGGCCAGCCGGCCGTTAGACCGCCTAACCGCGCCGTATCGTCATCCACCTGGCCCAAAGCTACTAATCCTGCAGCTTCAAGCCCAGATCTGGGCAACAAGCATATAAGTCCATTAACTCAATAAACTCGAGAACCGAGAAATTTTCATGGCTTCATACTTGAATCACACTTAACCTTCCCTTCTCTCTTTTTTTTTTTGGCGAGGGGTCTCGCAAGATAATCTGTATATACTTCCTGTGCGCCCAACCGTAATCTCTCGTGATCGTAACCCCTAGCTGCGCCTACTCACAACATATCTGATATTCGTATATATGTATCAACAATTACGATGTGGGGGTAATATATATCGAATTTTGTAGTATATGTAATCTCTCGACATGCTTTATGGAATTTGTATATCGCACGTGATATAATGTTTCTACAACCTAATGATATCTCCGTCCTCTCATACCATTTCATTGGATTTCCATCCCGTTCAAAGCAAAACACATGCACTTTAGCTATGATCTGCATTTAAAAATTTCGCCACTCTTACAACGTGGGGTCAACATCCGCACCTTGTGGCCTTACTGGGCATTACATTAAGGGCCCCTGACGGCCCGGGCTGGGCCTCGATTCTCCGTGTCGTAATCGATTAGAGTCTCGTGTGCTCTGGGCAGTTTCTAATCTCCCTAAAGTGACATACTATAACATTCTCGACTATAAGCCATCATTGCCAAACTAGCTCAGTCCTAATACAATTTATGTTCTCTCAATCCGGGAGGTGATTCTAATTTCCCTCAAAATATGGTATTCTCAAGCCTCTTATCTTTCTTAAGCTGAGCTTTGGGGTTCAAGGTACCGCTTTTATATCGTTAATAAGGTGCCATCGGTCGTCTCGCCTATACTTCGGCTCCCGCCCACTCCATCCCGATTCATAAGGACCCTCCCTACCTTCGATATATCACTACCGAAATCATAACCATTATCTTAATGGTGTATATACCGCTGCCGTTAGCGTGTTATGCGGACTGGCCTTTTCGACTGGAACTTAACTATTACCGGAGTTCACATCACCGATGTCTTTTACACCCACTTCGGTAAGCTAGTAGTCTTACCGTTCCTCACTTATTACCGTGAGGGTCCGCACAACTTGCGTAATCATAGGCCTCTACTCTTTCTGACTTTCTCGAATCAGACCATCCATCTTCACTTACCGCTAATTTGGCAACACGCCTCAATCCTATGCTCCTTACAATCGGGAATCAAAACTAAGAGGTAGGAATAGCCTTTTCACCGTAACTAAATCGTGAAACATGGAACGTATCACATTCTCAAAAGATCGAGGTGGAAATCCTGCATTTCCCTCTCTCTCACATCTATCTGGAGCACCAATATTATCCGTCACCTTAATCAAATCTTACTTATCTTAACAATAAATCAACTAGTATGATACGCTATGCTTCTCGACTCCCTATTCCTCGGGTTATGTAAATATACTAGTGGATGGTACCGATGCTGCGTATCACATTGGGAGGTCGCTAATACCTCCTCCCACGCGTTAGTTACCTGTAAATCGCGTGTGCTCTCTCCCGTTGCTATATCTCGATCTTCCGCCCGGGATAGGATATCGCTTGTCTCACGAGACCAGATTCAAAGAATATGGTAAGTTTTGGGGACTCAACCCTATATTGTACCGCCTATAGCATGACCGAATGAAAGAAAAAAGAGTAACCATCCTATCATACCTTATGTGCCTCCTCTCATAGTATGTGGTGGCCAACACATCCATAGGCAGCACTTACTAGCACGGCTTCTTGCGCACTCGACATGACTCGCTCTAATACCAAGTTTGTCACGCCCGCCTCGGGGTGTTTCACCTGGGCACCCGGTGCCCTACTAAGATCCGAACTGGCCAGAGTACCGAGCCTAAGCACTTCTCTGTGTTCGGGTCACTTCTAACTCGATTCACAATCAACGGGCTATATAGTGCTCGCAAATACAAATTTCACCGTGTTGGGTAGCCTATAGCCACCGTACTATAACAACAACTAACAAGAATCTCTTCAATATAAGTGGAAACCTAGCGCGCCGACAAGGCCAACATGGCCGACTAGTTACTTAATCAATATAATGTATACTAAACATCTACGTGACCGACAAGGTCACCACTAATCAATACGGGCCACACGGCCAATATAAACAACTAAATATACGCACGGCCCCACACCACCGACACAACTAACAAATGTGAAAATATATGGCCACTGCAAGCCTCTAAGAATATCGATAAGATGGTTCTTGCCAAGGCCCGGTCATCTGCATCGTACAACAAAGAAAGGAAATAGAACTCTAGCCGTTCAACCCTGATGACATGTGAGCCGATGACTCTATGAGTTGGCTAGAACTCACGAGGGATTGACTCGTCTATGAGTACCGTAGCAGCACTCGCAATGCCTAATCAAGCGTCAGCATTCACCGGTACCGAGTAGATGTAAAGCAAATCGAGCATAAATCGCAATATAAGCAATACTAGATATTCAAAAGCAAAAGTAATCAAACTGCTCAAGCACCCGGATCTAAAATAAGCTTATTTGTACCGAAGGTAAGGTAGGAGCATACCTGCTGACGTGGCGACCTCGCCGTCTATCGCCTAATAAATAACATGTATATACATATATAACACACAAGGAACTAATTGCATTTCATGTTTCTGGAAGGTGCCAACCAACACACACAAGCCTATATACCTTTACCCGGTCAAAACTATCCAAAATTAAATCACTCAACTCATCTACTAACTACGAGCACCTCTACCGCCCCCCGGGGTCTCCACTGACTATGACCGATATATGTAATCGTGTCTCGGAGCTCCTGAGACTCCCCGTACTCACCCCGTACTCTATACTCGTACTGGGTACTCGTACTCGTGCTCCTGTGAATGCTAAGGTCGACGCCTCATACTGGGAATGCCCATCTCATCTTCGCTCCCACGGACGGCATACCACTTCCCTCGGGAGGGCGTATCCCCACCCTCGCCGTGGGTGACACACGCTTACAACCTGGCCAGTGAGGACGCTCAAAGGGTGCCCTCATAGCACAAACAGTCTCAACAAACAATAATCACGTATGCTGTGCTAATGCTCAATCAGTAATTGTCATCCATGTTTTGGATATACGATTCATTCTTTTGCATTAACCGATTCTCATACCGAGCTATACCGTATCTCGAGATATTATCTCGACTGCCTGATATTTTTACTAAAATTTATTCTAATATAACATAATATTATAAAACATGCTTGTCATCATACCGACTCAACTCTCACTTCTGTGTTCTTATTCAAGACTTTACTCTATTTACTAATGGGATTGCTATCTTGCCGTAGAATTAAGCATACCTCCGTTGTCGTTTTCCGACTAACTGGCATAGCTCCGCTAATATTCAGCTATTTTTCCAACTATATTCACATTCATAGCAATTAGAACTAAATTCATCAATATTCTAGAAGAAAATACTACTTTGAATATATATATAGCCCAAACTTTGACTTATCGGAAAATAATCGAAACTCGCTATTTCTCCGAAGTCCAGAAGGGAGAAATACACTTTAGGGCTAGGAGTATATTGACACTAATTTGAGCAATTTACTTACCACTTGCATGACGATGGTCCGCCGGCCAAATTTTACGAGTCTAACTCCGCCGGATTGCTCCCGGCAGCTTAATACCCACTACCCACAGATTAATTCGAGTTTGGACCGCGTTTAATAGCGTAAATGTAAGGAATTTCAAAGAAATCCATCGTGCACCATGCTTCTGTTTACTCTCCGGAAATTATGAATTAAAATGACACAAAACTCTAAGTGGGAGGGGTTTATATACTTGGAACCTCTAAGTCGCACTCGTCACTTTATTTATAAGTCGATTCGTCGAATGCAATTTATAAGTCGCATTTGCCTTGCGACGCGCCGACTTGACGCTATCCAGCCCTCCCCAAGCCCTTTATCGCACGATGACATTCTAAAACTCTTAACCAACATGTAATAGACCATCTACATGTCAAAAATTTACTAGTATAACACTTTTTATCAAAAGGCTTTCTATTTTCCGTTATTATGTAATGAGGAATGACAAAACGTAAAAGGATTTAATTTTGGATTTAAGTTTGCAATATTATTTTTCTTTACTTTTTAAGAGTGACAACTTTGGTCTATTTTGAGAAGTAATCATATTGCAACCAAGACATACAAGTGTCCACCGTAAGATTTTTGCAATGGACCAACAAATATCCAATCCCCAAGCATCGAATGGCCAAGATGCGACAATGGGGTGTAATACTTCTATAGCTTGATGTATAAAATTTGTACGAAACTAGTAAGTCTTGCATCTTTGGTCATAGTCCAAACAATCTTTCACCATTGTTAAAATAATAATATCTCATCCTTTTTTTAAATGAAAATGGAGCTTCTATCTACATTGATGTGATCCACACTCCCCGAATGTGCTTCTTACAAAGCTTGATTGTTCTTCCCCCGAAAATCTCCTACAACAAGATTCCTTTAAATGATTTTTGTAAAATGTATATATAGTTAAGGAAGTGGGATACACGACAGATTTTATACTTTTTCTTTTTGATTTTCTAATAGTATCCCACAACGCCACGATGGGTTGCCGTCAATTCCCTTTTCACGCCTTCGTACACAACGACTAGATGCTTAAGCTCACTTTCCCGCATATTTATATTTTTTTGGTGGTATTATCATCCATTTTTGCGATAGAAACCTTGCTTGATCTAACACAGCTAGTATTGAATCGAGAAGCCATGCATTTTTGTTTTCCTTCCTTAAACGTGCTGAGGTTCAAATCTCCAAGCCATCCTATCAATTTATGAGCATAACCATGACAGGATGTATTCAAGCTTCTTAACCTTATAGTTTGTCGTAAGAGGTTGATTGGTCACCAACCGAGATCACCAAAGACTTGTAGTTGCAATTGCTTCATATCGACAACCTTTTTGAGCAGCGATTTGTTGGAGCAACATTGTGTCAAAGTATAAAAGTATGGTAGAACTTTCCTTGCGAGGATAAACACCATGTCAACAATTACCCGCCATGATGTGCAACACTATCAAAATATATCTTCCACAGAGGTTGAATTTTCAATAACCATTATATCCTTATTAGGTCATCGACAGCTCCTAATCGTTAGGTAACAAAGCATCTACCAATAAGTCTTCTAATGCTTGTCCCTTTATAAATTTTGATGAAATCTGTTATGATCTTCTATGAATACAATTCTCTTATGATTCAATCCATGTTTTATGATTATGAATGCATGTTTCTACAAGAATCTCTTTATGAACTTATGTTTCTCAAGTTACAATGATTTACCAATTATACATGAATTTCATGAATCTCAAGCTATGTATCATGGCTGAATCAACAACATTATTTCTTGGCTAGTTCACCTAACGACAAGTACGACAATGATTTTCATGTTTTCTAACTATCCCATATAAAACCAAGTATGTTTTATGATTATAACTATGAGCAATATGCATGATTTGGGAGTAGTATCTAGCACCGAGTAGGCCGCAGGTTCACCACTCAGTCCCTAAACTACATGCCATCATATAGGAATATATTCATGTTTGCGACCTCGCTAAAGAGTGTTTTCCCCGCACAATGTCTCACAAGTGATATTACGCCTTATCGTTCTTTGTCTTGGCAATGACTTAGACGCGACCAACTTGAGCTTGGGGCATCATGTGCTCATTCTTGATGGTGCTCAAGTGAGTCTCCCTCTGCTCCTTGGATTTTCTATGCATGTTCATGTTCGGGCGACTTATGCTTTTATGACTTATGATATTTTGCCTAATATATTATTTATGAGGTTTTACTTATGAAATCAACCATGCCCAACTTTATGAATCATCTTTTGAAACCTTAAGCCATTATACTCAATTTATAATTAGAAACTTATTGTTTAGCTTCGGGTTTATACACTCATGTGATTTTAATACAATTTTACTAACATATTTTACTTAACCCCATATACTCATTGCATCCAAAGTACTGACCACATACTTTTTGTGCCTATATCCTCATGATATAGATTCGGTGACGTCTCACTGCTAGATTTACTCTCAATCTAGTCCAAATTAACTTTTGGTGAGTCCTCAAGATCCGAGGACATCAATTTCGATGCATGTCTCTTATTTTTTATGTCTTTCAATTTTCAAACTTTAGTAGAGCTTTTTTGGTTGGAGGTGTTGTCCCATCACCTCATCCCCATGACTAGAGCTTTTCGTACGCTTATGTTTAGATGATTCAAAACGATGTTGACTTGTGATTTTGTGTTTATCGACATCTTAGGCTTCTCGCTTATATTATGTTATGCCTATGTTCTATTTCCACTAGTTTATGTTTAAGAATGTTGTATGTATGTGCTTATGGGTTAGGCTTGGAAGCCGGCCCGTGGTTCTGTGCCCCGTGTCGCCGCCCTGGAGTCCATGCTCTGGCCGCTTACATGCTATTTATGAATTTCATGATTTTTAACTAGCCTATGTAAAATCCTATGTTTCATGATTATGACTTTGAGAACTATGCATGTTTTGGGGAGTAGTATTTAGCAATTCGGTGCTTGGGTTCGCGCATCTAGGTCTCGACTACGTGCCATCGAAGGTATGATTGTAATAGGAGTCCTCGCCAAAGAGTGTTTCCGTCTCAATGCGGGCTCATAAGTGATATCACACTTTTATCGTTCTTTGCCCTAGCAAAGATTAGAACAACTCTACCAATTTGAGCGAGATAGTTGGGTATCATGTGTTCATTCATGATGGTGTCCGTTATGAGAATCTCCCATTGTTTCTCATTTTTTTAGTTGTTCATGTCCAGGATTTACTTATATCATGTTTTATAGTTTATTTGACCCATTGATAAGATTATGAGCTTACTTATAATTTCAAACATGTTAAGCTATGATGAATTTTGGGTCAAAATTTTGGGTCATTATGTTTCGGGCTTATGATGAATAACTCATGTTTACGACTATCTCATGAGCATGATTTCAGCATGTGGTCCTTACTCTCATGTTTTACTTATCCTATATACTCGCACATTCGAAGTACTCCATCACATACTTTTATGCTATATCATCTCATGATATAGGCCCGTGTGATCAATCTCGCTCACGCGGCTAGATCCGATCTTGTCTCGGGCTTCAACACAAGATTGGTGAGTCTTCATCATCCGAGAACGTTAGTTTGATACATGTTCTTTTATTATGACTTTCGCTTCAAACTTTAGTGGAGCTAGGTTGAGGGGTTTTGTCCTTCACCATCGTATGACTAGAGACTTTCTGTACATGATATATAGATATTCAAATGTTTTTCTTGTTGATTTAGTTTTTTTATTATGATACCTTAGACTTTCGCTTATGTTATGTTCATGATTTTTCACTTAATTTATGCTCTAAGTTATATTATGCATGTGCCATGGGTTAGCTTGGAGCCGTTCATGGTTCTAGGTCCCGTGTTACGATTCGTGTGTCCATGCTCATGTCTTGACATTAGCTCGACTTCAAGTGAAAGGTTTTGATGAAGTTAGGCTTGTATCATGTTCCAATCATTTAGACCTCGATAAATAACTCATCATATAGCGATCCATATTGATCATTTATAGAAACTTACATATTATTCTTTCGTACGTAATTATTTACTCAATACTTTATTTTAATAATATTGATATTATTTTACAAGATTATGTATTAGATAATTCAACTTATACGTGTAACACATATATCGAAAAGTTAGTTATAAATTATAATAACAAAAACAAGAAATATTTATATATATTATTCCTACTGCATAACTGTTTTTACCTTTCTAAGATTGACATGAACATAAAACTATGAAGCAAAGAGAGGCTTGAATATTTTAAAGCAGAACAATTTTTGAGATAGGATCAAATCAACCGTAAATCTTTTCATGAACTTATACTTTTTATCAACTTTTTATCACAACACCAACATAATTTTTGATATAATTATGTAATACAACAACATACCATATCATTATCCTATACAATCAGATACATATTAGATGAGTGGGTTATACATATTTATTTAAATAAAAATTATATTTGTATCAACATCAGTTGCTATTATACACCATTCATTCTTATTTTATATTCAATATCCTTTTTAATTGATAGACATAGAGCACACTTACGTTAAAGTAAGTAATAATAGAAAAGGAGAAGTTGATTCGTAAATTTTTAAGTTACACCCCTAAAGGTAGAAAATGTTACTAAATTCAAACCTCTCCTCATCACTCAAAAGTTGATAAATATTGTAGGGAGAAAAACATGGAGACCAAAAACAAAGAAAATTAAAAACCATAAAAAATCCGAAAAATCATCCCACACCTGTAATTTTCGTAGATTACTCTCTCTATAATTACTACATGCATGTCTTCGTTTAACACAGCTATTCTGGGTGCCTCCTCCATTTACTGAAGGGGCCTCATTTAGCGTGTGCGCGCTCTCTCTCTCTCCCTTTCCTCTTCTCTTCTTGTCATTGCACTCACAATCTTCTTATCCCTGCAAAACTAAAAATTATTTGAAAAAAAGAAAAGAGTGGAAATGACTATATCTATAAGTCAGTTCCTACTATTAGCCATCCTCTCCTTTGTTGCCTCTGCAGTCGGAGGTGAAAAGTTCGTGGTGTCACCTACGATGGTCGTTCAATGATCATCAATGGCAACAGGGAATTGCTTTTTTCTGGTTCTGTTCATTATCCTCGTAGCCCACCTGAGGTGACTTAAAAATCTAGCCTCTTCTCGGCTTTTTTTAACCAGTATATGTATCATTTTATCGTTTTTTTATACATACACATAATAATGTTTCCCATTAGAGAAGATTGATCGATGATCTATGGGATTACAGAAAGCAAATGACTACAAGATATATGTGTAAGGTTTATAAATTCATGATGGATAGATATATATGTCTGCTATTTCCTGGGACTATTGTAATATTCGCCAAGCAGTATTCATTTTTACAGAATTTAGCCTATGAAACTTGGTCGATATTTGGATTGTTCAGATGTGGCATGACATCATAAGGAAAGCTATGAAGGAGGTCTGAATCTCATTCAGACTTATATTTTCTGGAACATTCACGAACCCATTCAAGGCCAGGTATGAAACATGTAAATATATAGTTAAGAATTTCTCTCCTACTAGGTAAAATTATAATTGAACCATGAATTTGCAGTTCAACTTGAAGGAAACTATGACGTGGTGAAATTCATCAAGATGATCGGTGAGTAAGACATGTACGTAAACCTCAGAATTGACCTACATCGAGGCTGAATGGAATCAAGGGTATGTATATATGCATGTATTAATTAGTTGTTCATTTGAGAGTTTCTTCATCCCTTATGTTTGCTCATTAATTATATTGACCATGCAACAGTGGATTTCCATACTGGCTAAGAGAGGTTCCTAATATCACATTCCGTTCTTATAACGAACCATTCATGGTACGTACATTTTCATGGACGTCATGATAAAACATATACATGGACTAGCTTTTAATCAATCTTATTTGTTTTCAATTTGCAGCATCACATGCAAAAGTATGCGGAAATGGTCATTAGTTTGATGAAAAAGGAGAAGTTATTCGCACCCCAAGGAGGCCCCATCATCATGGCTCAGGTCCATTCCCATATTTAGTCACTGTTAATTACTTAAATAAGATACGCACTTAAGAAAAATATAAAAATAATCTCTACATAAATATTTTTTTATAGTTAAAAGTTATTAAATATCTTTATTAAGTGTTGTGCAAAATCTTCTAAAAAGACAAATAGTAATATGGAGCGGAACTTCACTTATTAGGCCGCATATTATACGTACCACATTCCTCCACCTTGGTATGTCATTAGGCGTCATCGATCATTAATGTTTAATTCTTAACAGATCGAAAACGAGTACAACAATGTTCAGCTTGCTTACAGAGATGACGGAAAATATATTGCTGGCTGAAATGGCTACTGGATTATACAATGGAGTCCCTTGATCATGTGCAAACAAAAGGATGCTCCTCCACAAGTGGTAGGATACTTGTTCTTTTCGTATGTGAATATATCATAAATTATCATTGAAAATAAAATATTCAAGGCAGATATCTTGTTCTATTCATTTTTATTATATAACGGGATAAATTAGTAGGAAATAGTGAAAGGGAGCATATGGTTACATAAGTTATATAAAAATAATTGTTACTTTCTTATTAATTTATACCCATTAACACAAAAAGACAACACAATTTTAATATTTTAATTTCAATATATAAAAGACACATGCATGCTCTCCGACACTTTTAATAAAATTATTAGTAACATTTAGAAAGCTAAAAATATGTCAGTTAAAATGTACTTGAACACACCATTAATGTTGAAACTTACTTTTCTCTATTTTGTTTTTCCCCCATTATTCCTCAAGATCAACACATGCAATGGAAGGCACTGTGCAGATATTTCACAGGTCCAAAATGGACCCGACAAGCCTTCTTTGTGGACTGAAAATTGGACTGCACAGTAAGTCATGCGATATGTTTTCCATCTACCCAATGGGTAATTTTAGGCCTAGAATTACTCATGTTGCAAAAAATTTTGAGTTACAGATATGTGACATTTGGAGATCCTCCATCACAAAAGAGCAGCTGAAGACATTGCTTTTGCTGTAGCCGTTTCTTCGCTAAGGGACGGAACTCTGACAAACTATTACATGGTACATACTCATCCCAATTGCACATATTCTCATAGATCATATACTTTCTTCATTTCAATTTTGATTTGACGTGATGTTTTATAAAAAAATGTTAACAATTCAATCTTACATCTTAATTAAAATTACGAAAATACATCAAAATATTTTTTAATTCTTCGTAGCTTTAAAACATACTGTTTCGAAAACTCGAATACATGTGCTAAAATTAAAACACATGATAATATGTATTAGCCTAAATTATCTTTACCTTTGGATGACCCAAAAAATTTAATTTTCATTAATGGGTATGTTTCAGTACCACGGTGGAACTAACTTTGAAGAACAAGCTCTTCGTTCGTGACGACTCGCTATTATGATGAAGCACCCCTTGATGAATTTGGTAATTAATTAGACATCATCCCTAAGCTTAATTTTTAGATACATACACTGGAGTAATTGAATCCCTTTGGAACACACACACATATATATGTTCTGATGAAGATTGTGTGATTTCAGGGCTTAGCAGGGAACTCCATATGGAGTCACTTGAGACTTGCACAGAGCTTTAAGACTATCCAGAAGGGCTCTCCTTTTTGGGGAACTCCCACTGTCCAAAAGATCAGCGAAGACCTCGAGGTAATGAAACACACATTTGGACAAATAACAGAATCTAAAATCAAACCAGCTCTCTGAAGAAGCTAAGTGCTTATATTTACTATTACTTTGCAGATAACTGTTTGGGAGAAGCCTGAAGCGATTGTGCTGCCTTTGACCAATAACCACACCAAGTTACCATCCACCATTACATTCAGGGGTCAAAAATATTACTTACCTGAGAAGTCTATAAGCATTCTTCCTGATTGCAAGACTGTTGTTTACAATACCCAAATGGTAATTAACCATGCATCCACCATCCTAGAATTTTAATTTTATATATGTGAAAATAATTTAAGATTATAAATAAAACGGACAATTTTATACAGGTTGTTGCCCAACATAATTCAAGGAACTTTATAGCATCAGAGAAAGCAAAGAATCTCAAATGGGAAATGTACCAAGAGAAAGTCCCAACCATCAATGACTTGCCACTTAAGAACAGAGAACCATTGGAGCTCTACAGTTTGACAAAAGATACTTCAGACTATGCTTGGTACAGCACAAGGTATGTAACTTATATTTATGATTATTGTTGCTGCCAATTTGATTTTTGTTTTAAATTAAGATTATTTTATATGTCACAGCATCTCCTTTAATCGTCATGACTTGCCCACATGACCTGGACATCCTCCCTGTCATGCAAATAGCAAGTATGGGTCACGCATTGTCAGCCTTCGTCAATGGTGAATTCGTTGGTGAGTTTCCATGCAACCTAAGTGTCAAGATTACTTTTGGAATTTGTTAATAAATAATAATTTTTAGGATTTGGACATGGTAACAACATTGAGAAGAGCTTTGTCTTCCAGAAGCCCGTCCTCCTGAAGCCTGGAGATAATCACATTACCACGGCTGAGACAGTCGGATTCCTGGTATTCTTTTTTCTTTATAAACATTACAAAGACAAAAATATAAGAAGGGGCTGGGAAATTAATGTTAAAAGACTCGTATATATGTTAATGCAGAATAGTGGAGCTTACATGGAAAAGAGGTTTGCTGGACCCAGAGGTATAACTCTCCAAGGTTTGATGGCTGGGACTCTCGACGTAACCTTAAACAATCAGCCACAAGGCAGCAGCTTGTTCATAGTGTAGTACTAATAAAGTGTTATATATATATATATATATATATATATATATGTTGATAATAATGAACAGCTTCTAAATTAAGATGTAATAATTACTCATGATTATTATTAAAGGTTGGTATATTCGGGGAAAAAGAAGAAATATTCACAGAAGAGGGTGCAAAGAAAGTGAAGTGGGATTCCTGTGTCTGGTCCTCCACCAGACCTATTACTTGGTACAAGGTAAGTTCATGAACTGTATCTTTTGTTAAGCATCAAGTATAAATTTATCACATAGTATTATAACTAGCTTTTTTTCTTAAATAAAAAATTGTGCATTACAGACTTACTTTGATGCCCCAGAAGGCAACAGCCCAGTGGCCTTAAAATGGACAAAATGCAGCAAGGGCGATGTGGGTCAATGGAAAACACCTTGGTCGTTATTGGGTATCATTCCTCTCTCCCCTCTTGGACAACCTACTCAATCTGAGTAAGTATATATACCTCAAAACATGTACATAATGATTCAGAAAAGTCCAAATTGATTCAATCATGAATTGCTTCAGTGTATCATATTCCAAGAGCTTTTCTTGAAGGCAAAGGATAATCTACTAGTTATCTTGGAGGAAACGGGGGTCACCCAGAAACAATTGAAGTCCAAACAGTAAACAGAGACACAATTTGCAGTATCATCTCGGAGAACTGACTCCTCCGAATGTTAAGTCATTTCATAGGTCCGGAAATAACTTCAATGTTATCGTGGAAGATCTTAAGGAAGGAGCTCAATTAGAATGCCCAGAGAAGAATCAAGTGATCAAGCAAGTTGAGTTCGCCAGCTATGGTAATCCAGATGGGGCCTGTGGAAACTTGTATCTTGGAAACTGCACTTCTCCCAACAGTCTCAAAGTTGTTCAAAACCATTGCTTAGGAAAGAATACATGTGCAATCCCAGTTGAGAGAGAAGCTTTTGACGACCCAACCAAGGACCCTTGCCCTAATACCTTCAAGACTTTGGCTGTCCAGGCAAAATGCGCCCTTCCATAGATTAATCCACCTCTTCGGATGATATATACTCGTTACCTAGAATTTGGATTCACAAATTTGAATTTATTTTTAATATGATTTAATTATGAAATACCTAATATATCTTCCAACAACTTATTTATTCTTATTTCTTCAATAAAATCTTCTCGGTTGATGTTCTTGGTAACTTTCTTTCTGATTGTTTTTATTCATTTAATTTATGCACGTTAATTAAGCGCCTCATTTTTTTTGCGAAAGAAAAAGACTCAAGACATGTAACAAATCTGTTAGTAGATTTAAAAGATAAAATCACCACTCGATGAGTTAAGGTGTGTTAGGGTATCATTTACTATTACTAGTTGAGAGTAACCTATTTCATTCAGTTTACGCCTTCGTAAATTAGATAAAGGTCAAATTACCTTGAATGAAAAGTGCTAAGCATCTTTCGAATCCATAACTAGATCTCGACCGAATTCTAATGTTATATGGGAATTAAGTGATAAAACATGAAATTTATTGATTAATTAGGGTAAAATAATGAAGTGGTTAAGCATGCAAATCCATTTATATTTCAACGATTCTAAGAACAAATAAAACTAGACACGTGACATGTGAATCCCATTATTAATCTATACTATATAAAACATAAACATCCTTAGAAATGTTGATTGAACTTCTTGCCTTTCATTAAAAGATCTTACAATTACATAAAATTGTCATTTACTATTTTTTTCTCAAATATATTGTCATTTAACTGTTATCTTAATATTTAGGACTTTGAGATTGATTAAAGTTAAAATTATTAATTTTTTTATTTAAAAACATACAACACAACATAATACAATATAATATATAACAATATATAAAACATGATATCATAAAACATTAAAACTGAAGTTTTAATAATATTATTAAAAATTATAATATTTAATACTTTAAAATCGCTTACATTTTTGTTAATTAAATATATATCCTCCTCTTTCTTCTTCTTTCTTTTTTTTTGCCCCAAAAAAATTATATAATTGAAAAAAGAAAAAAATATAGAAACACTACGATTTTAGGTCAAGCTTTTAATTAATCGAGTGTCTTGTTATTTACTTTTAGTTAAATTTAAATTATTTCATTTGTTTCAATTTATATGAAGATGTTTGACTAGACCCATGGATTAAGAGAAGGAGAAAAAAAAATTGAGCCGAAATCATCTCATGAAGGGTAAAATAAAGTTTAAAATGAAGTTATTAAATATCCAAAAGTATCAAGTCCATAGAAAATGTCATTCACCTTTAATCCTTTTAAAAAGAATTCACACTTGATATTATTTAACTACATCTAATATTTAATATTTTATATTAACTAAATTTTTATGTATTAAATTCTTTGTTATTTGAAATATATAAAAATATTTAAAAATTTAAAAGAGATTAAGATTTTACCTTTTAAAGATAGTTACAACTATAAAAATTGTACTTATAATGCAAATCAACATTATCTCGTAGGACTTTTCAAATATAATTTTAAAAAGCGCGAGACCAAGGTATGCCATCCCCGCAACAAGATTCGAGGAAGGATCATTCAAGGCGTGTGATATAAATAACATATCCTAATGCAAACACTAATGGATGTTTTCACTAATTTTAATGAGTGATTCTTAGTTTGGTGACATAATACCCCTAATGACTCAATTATAAATAAATAAACGCGTTTGTGATATGACAACAATTGATTTGTGCCAAAACAAGCCAATAATAGATCAAAATATGATTTATTTATTTGTAATTACCGTAAAGTGCTAATTATTTAAACAAATGACTTATATAATATGTGCTATTCTACTATACATCGTTATACAACAATGCATTTTCGTAATGCTAATATTTATATTAAATGTTAATATGTAAATAGTATAGTAATTTAAATTTTTTAATAATTAACATAATAATTAAATATAATGCATGCATTTAAGTGTCATAACCCGAGTCTATACCTGGATAAAATACAAAGGCTTAGAGTCACAAGCATTCTGCTGGAATCATAGCATGACATATTTTCTAATATGATGTAAGATTATAAAGAGTCAAAGTGAGGTTATGTCATGAATCGTGGTTGTTGGGACCTCGCATATAACACTAGACCTAAAACTATGAAACGGCTCCAAGCCAACCTGCGGTACATACAGCTGATAAGTATAAGCATAACTAAGCGAAACAATCATAAGATGGTGATAAACTAAGTCTAAAAATCATCAAACATCAAAAATGCGACAACAAGTCATGCAAATGGAAAGTCTATACATCAAGTCTCAAAACTTCTAAAAATAAGATTAGCCGAGACAAACCCCAACTAGCCTACTAAGTCTGAAACTAACCGACATGAAATGACATGAATTAAAACTGACGTCCTCGGATAGTGAGGACTCACTCAAGACTCCGTGGCTGGACCCGAGCAAGATTGAATCTAAGGGCTGGCCGAGACTAATCACTCCGGTCCTATCATAAGACGATAAAACATAAAAAGTATGCAATCAACACTTTGAATGTACTAATTATGTAGGATAAGTAAAATATGAGAGTAAGGAAAATATGCCAAATCATTAATATGAATAGTCATAAAACATAAGTTGTTCATCATAATCAAGTATAATAACCCAAGGTTTTGAAAGTGATACTGCTAAAGCTTAACAGCTTTGAAATCATAAGTAAAACAATATAACGAATCAATGGATCAAATATACTATAAAACATGATATCATAAATCTTGAACATGAAAAAATATGTGAAATATGAGGAATAAAAGAGGAGATTTTTATAACCGATATACCCAAGCGAGCATGGCGGGAGCCCACTTTGTAACCTAGCTAGGAGGTGTGTTCATACCTTGCTATGGGTAAGAACTATAGGCAATGATACTACTCATGAGCCCTTTAGGGAAAGGAGACACTCTTTTTGGGAGGACCTCTTCATACCTACATTGGTACATAGTTTGTGAGACTTGGGTGCGCTCGGAAATATGGCCTACTCGATAAAGATTACTCAAAACACACATAAGGTTTCATATCATAATCATGTGAAATATGGCTTTACATGGATTAATTGCAAATATGGTGATAAGATAGGATTTGTAACACCTCAAAAGTCTATAAGATTGTAGATACAAGGCAGAGAACCAAGAGAGATTGGTACTCAGACACAAGACGACTATATGAACGACTCATTATATGATTCAACGGCCGTTGGTCGACTATTCCGAGGAAGTTCGAATTTGGTGAAAATTTCATAACTAATGAGTTGAGAGACAACTCATTATATCCTAGGATGGGTCGTAGTATGGGTCACAAATGAGATTCCAAATAGGTTCACGTGACTACTCAGTGAAGGTACGCATCGCTGGAAGCGACCAACCAACCGCTGTATGGGTCGTCATATCATTTCTGCATTTTTAATGTGAGTTTCTAAGGGTATTTTTATAACTTTCTATGCTTTTAACTCCTAAGTAGGGTCTTTTTGAGTTTTCAAGAGATGATTAATGGGTTATACTTAGCCTAAACTCTCAATTCTCTCAAAACACTACAGATTGAGATCAAATTTCAGTTATTCTCAAGGAAGATAGGGTTCCTCTTCTCAAATTCTATCAGTCTTTAATCAAGTCAAGAACTCATCAAATTGTATGTAGGGTCATAAATGGGGATTCCTTCCATCCTCATGCCCAATCCCAAGCTCAATTAAATGATTTCAATTCCTTCTAGTCTCCAACTATGATTTTCATGAATTTCTAGGGTTAGACCCTTTTTGATTAAAAACTCCATGATCTCTTATGAAATTAATTCTCTCATAATACTATTTATGTTTTATGATTATAAATACATGATCTCTATGAAAACTCACATGAATCCCTATTTTCAAGTTTTGATGATTTACTCACTATGCATGAATCTCATGAATCTTAAGCTTATATATCATGGCCGAGAGTTTTCAAGTGATTAGTTTTATGGCTAGCTCACTCATGTTAAGCAATTTATGAATTTATTGATTTCTAACTAGTTCATGCAAAACAAAGTATATTTCATGATTATGATATTAGCATTATATATATTTTGGGAGTAGTATTTAACACCGAGTAGATCAGTTCAAATATGACCATCTTAGGAACTATTATGCCACCGTAAGATAAGGGGTCCTTTCTAGCCGAGAGTGTCTCCTTTCCCGAATGGGCTCATGAGTGATATCATTCATGGTTCATGTCCCTGCCAGTGCTGTGGACACATCTCCCAGTTTAGGTTACAAGTAGTGGCCCATGTATGCTTACTTGAGTATATCGCTATGAGAATCTCCCACTGCTCCTCATGTTTATGATGTCCATGTTCATAACTTATGATATCTTGTTTTATGGTGTATTTTGATCCATTGATCTGTTTATGAGTTTTACTTGTGATTTTGAACCCATTACGCCTTACGATTTTACTTTCAAAACCTTGGTCATTATACTTTTAAAGCTACATGATGAATAACTCATGTTTACGATCGTCACGATCATGATTACAACATGTTGTTCTTACTATCATGCTTACTTATCCTACATACTCGCATATTCAAAGTATCGACGCATACTTTTGTGCTATATTGTCTCATGATAAGGTTCGGTGTTCAAGACGCTCTCATTGCTGATTCACTCACGCCCAAGTTCAACATTAGCAGTTTGGTGAGCTACCATTCGAGGACACGCTTGGTTTATGTTACCTTGCGTCTTTCGCCTGCATTTAGTAGAGCTAGTTGGGGTTTTTCCCTTCAAATTTCATTTCATGTTTTAGTTTGTTTTTCAAACTTGATGTATAGATATTCGCTTGTTTGAATTTTCTCAAAATTGATGATTTATGATATCTTAGACTTTCGCTATGCCTTATATTATGTTTATTCTCGCTCGGGCACGTTTATATTTTTGTTATGCATGTGCCATGGGGTTGACTTGGAGCATTTGTGGTTTTAGGTCCTGTTACATCTACGTCTCGCGCCCCGCATCGTGACAAATCCTGGTACGTAACATCAAGTTTAGGTATCCTAGTGACCAAAGCCGTAAGGCAGAGTGTCACGACCCGAGCATGGACCCTGACCGCGACACGGACCTAGAACCACGAATGGCTCCAAGATAACCTCGTGACACATATTACATGAAATGAATAACTAAAGCGTAATAAATCATAAACATGAATAAGCGGAAGTCTAAAAGATATAGCATGAGCAAGAACTACAAGTCACAATGCCGAACCATCTAGTACATAATCGTTCGAGCATTCTAGTCTGGGCAGATGAAATGATAGGACAATACCCCAAACTAGCTCGCTAAGTCTCGAAACTAAAAGACAAGAACATAACACCACAAGCTAATAAACGTCTCGAAAGATGAGGACGCATCCAAACGGGGATGAGCCGAATTGAGGCGTAATGCGCCAATGACGATGCCGAGACTCTGTTGTCTCAAACCTTATCAAGAAATTATATAACATAGAAGTATGCACAGATTTGAATGTACTTTCTAGTATGTAGATAAAGTAAATCATGCTAGTAAGAAGATAGCCTCAAATCATGATTAAAACAAGATGTAACATGAGAGTAAGGGCAACATGCTAAAAACCATATTCTCAAGTAATCATAATCATGAGATAATCATCATAAATTGAACATACGACCCAAGGTTTGGAAATAGAAATCATATCATGTACCGTAATTTGAAATCATAAGTGAAGACTCATAAACTAATCAATGGGGTCAAATATGCCATAAAACAGGTATCGTAAGTCATGAACATGAATAACTTTAAACACGAGGAACAATGGGAGACTCATCGAACCACACCATCATGAGAGATCTACAGCGATGCCCAACTATCTCACCTGCTGCAAGAGTCTGTACTAAGTTTTCAAGACAAGGAACGATTGGGCGCGTGATATCACTTGTGAATTCCTTCATAGGATTGAAACATCACATATACCTACTTGCGGCACATTGTTATGAGACTCGGGTTTGCTTGAAACCTTAGCCTACCAAGAAGTAGATAATACTCTAAAAATATGCACATGGCTCATAATTTACCAAATGTGAAAAAACAATTCTTGAACTTGCATGGGCTAGCCAAAATATGAAATCATAATTATACTTGATATACGTGAAATAACCATGAAAAGGATGCGACAGAGTTGGAATGATATTTGAATATGAATTTTAGCAGAAAATCATACATGCTTGAATAAATCTTCATAACTTGAGATCATAAAATCTATAAGCTAAAATTCATAAACTTTCATACATATTTCGATAATACATCGCGACTTGAAATTCATGCTCATAACATTGAAATTCATAATTCATGCATAATCTAGGAAAAGATAACCATAAACTTGAAATCATGAATTCATGAGGAAGCTGGAGGGTTAAATCTACCCTAATAAACTTAATTTAACAATTAAAACATGAGAGAATTGAACTCATAGAGAGTAATGGACAATTTCATTGGATTGGGCTCCAACAACCTAGAATTTCACAATTAGAACTTGAGGAATAAATATCATGAGGATGGAGCTTGAAAAGGGCATGGGGGTGGAATAATTTCCCATTCATAACCTATATACCTCGGGCCGATGATCCCTTGACTTTTCTTGAAGGCCAAAGGAAGATTCATAAGATCTCAAGCAGAACCCTATCCCCTTTTCTTGAGAGAAAATCCCACATACGGTGTTTGAAGGGAATGAAGATTTAGGCTAAGTTAAACTCTTTAATCTGACCTTTAGAAATCTTAAAACGATCGTCATTTAGGAGTTAAAATCATAAGAATTTACCAAATACCCCAAACTACCAAAAATGGGTTCGAATCGATTTAACCAATGACCAAAGGAGGTCATGGTTGATAGGACGACCCGTACTAAGGTTCATCCAATGCCCGTGTGCTATTTCTACTAAATCAGCTCATAACTTTTTACTCCGAACTCCAATTGACACAAAATTGGATGCGTTAGAAAGAAGACTCAAAGGGATTCAATTTGATAAGTTGAATCACCTAAAAACTCCTTTGTAAAATGTTCTATGGTCGTTTGAAGTTGACCCATATAAGAACTTATATGAAAACTCAATTGATAAGAAGACTCTCAACTCAACTTTGTGCTAGAGGTTCCTTATAAACTTAATTTGTATATGATGCACTTCTCACACTTAAGAACTGGATCTTAAACTCAGTTTGGCTAAAATTCATCTGGTTTAGATCTATCCACGACTTCAGAATCAAGCTAAACTTAGCTTGAAATTCGAGGCATTACAATATCTCATCTTACGGATGCATGGTACGAACCGGCATTATAGTCCTACGATCCGTATCATATTGCTCATACCTCCCAAGCCATATAGGTCATTCTATGATCTTCATACCATGGCTCGTACCACCTCACTATGATTCATACAAAGACTTGTGGTCTCGAAATAAATCCCGAACACTTCCGCATCCCATTCAACGACTCCACAACAACAACCTATATAATTAGACAAAGGCCCATACAAATCCTCATTGATTTTGGGCCAATTTAATAGCTCACTAGAACTCAACAATCCGGCATAACCAATGACCCCATTGGTTCCTACAAATGAATCGTACCGAGGTTCGTTGTTTGTTATAGTGTTGTTTTCCCTATTGTTTTCTAACAAGCCTCAGTCCGATCTAAGGACTTTCAGTATTACATAGAGTCTTTTTCAAAGGTGTTACATGACACACTTATGAGGAAGAGGCAACAAGACTTTTAGGAAACTTCCTTCTTTTTATGATTCTATGTAGTTCAATCAAGTTCAACTCACTATATTCTTCTAACTCATGCTATACATGTTTGGCAGTGACTCATGCCGAGTTTAATGCTTCTTTTCGTATGTCAAGCAAAGCTTATGATGGCAATAAAATAACAGATAGGCAATTGCATTTATGAACCCTAATGGGGGTGCCAGCTGGCAAGAGTGCAAGACTTCAATGTGATGAACTCGCGTAGTTTCATGGTTTTAAGGCAGCGAGATCCATAAGAATTTATTGAAGAGATCCGTAAGATCACCCGTGATCATGGGATTCTTAAGAGGAGAGGGAATTCACCTCCTATCAACTAAATAGGGTAGCACACATTTGTTTCGGGAAGTGTATGTATGGGTCATGGTATACGAGTTCGTGATGACCTTTTTTGGAACACATTCTTTCCTGAGACGAGGGAAGAGAAGGTGGCAAAATTTATCAACTTGAGGTAGAACAACATGTCGGCGTGTGAGTATGCTTCGAAGATGGTTTCGAGCGAAGCTGTACATGGAGCAAGTTTCTCATTAAGGGTTTCTGTATTCACTAGTCAAGGAGCGTTCAGGATCTATGCTTATTAGTGACATGGATACTTCTCGATTATTATCTTTGCTCGGTGATCGGCGAGGAGAAGTCAAGGAGAAGGACAGGAGACCAAGAGGGATAGGATAGGGAATTTTGAGTACTTCTTAGCATAGGACTAGTGGTAGACTATAGTACCCCAAAAGCCCTAAGATCGTAATTCGAGAGTTGAAATGAAGAAAACAGAAAAATCTGCACCACATCTCGTAACGAGTCATCAAATCACCCGTCATTTACCTAATGAGAATTAATTGACTCATTTTTTTGCTGTGTGCCTGTGAAATCACTGTCATTTGCCTAAGAGTCGTTAAGTGACTCGTGGTTCGAGAAGTAGTGGAAAATTTCCATTGTACATCACTTGACTAAGCAAATGACTCGTCATTTGCCTAACGATTCGTTAAGTGACCCATGGTTTGAGCAGAAGTAGGAAATTCCAGAGTATATCATGGACTAAGCAAATGGCTCATCATTTGCCTAACGAGTCATTAAGTGGCCCATGGTTTGAGCAAGAAGGAAAATTCCAAAGTGGTATTAATTATGGACTAAGCAAACAACTAATCATTTGCCTAACGAATGTCATTAAGTGACCCGTGGTTTGAGCAAAGAATGAGAAATTCTAGTGTACTTCATGGACTAAAGCAAACAACTCGTCATTTTCCAATGTTGGCAAATGACTCGTCATTTCGGCATGAAATTTGCTATTGAATCATTAAAGGGATTTTCATAATTTCTAGGCTCCTAAACTAAACTACGTCATTTTAAGCCCATATAGGTGTGTTTTAAGAGGACTTAACTCATTCTTACCCTATCCTTCTCCATACATGCAAGCCTAGAAGATTTTAAGGGTGATCAAGCCTAGAAGTTCATCACCCTTTTCTTCAATTTCCCTTGGGAATTTAAAAGTATTGTGAAATCAAGTACCTGTGTACGTAGGGTTACGACGGGGTGTATTCATCCACAAATCATTCCCAATCCCTTCTCAATTTTATGAAATCTTTATGTTGATGAATCTATGGGGTTTTAAACTCAAGTTAGAAATTTCTAAGTATCTATCATGGGTATACTCTATACATATTTTTAATGTTGAATTAAGATTCATAACATATTTTTATAATATTTTCAATTACAAATTATATTTTCAAGTTTTACATATTATGATTCCCATCCATTGAAGGTCATGAAAAGCGAGATTATGATATATGTATCTAAGCATGATGAGATGATTATGAAAGTATGATTTCAATTACCCATGCCCATGTTCATGTTTTTGAATAAATCAAATATATTTCAAGCATGTTTAAGTAATGGGCAAAGCCATATGTTGAAGTATGTTTCATGATTTCATGTTATTACTTTACCACATGGATTTTGGGGTCTAGACTCTACTATTTTTAGCTTGTGGTACGGCTTAAGCCCTAGGCTCTATATTATATTTTCGCATTGCATATATATTATGCATGTTTCTGCCTCGTTGAAAATGATGGAGAGTATATGCATGTTTTTGGGAGTAGTAGACACACCAAGTAGGTTAAGGATCGCTCAACCCCAGGCTCGAACTAAGTGTCAATGTAGGTATTTTCAGATTCTTTTGGGACCTCTTCAGAGCTTCCCGCCCAAAGGTGCCTCGAGCTTGATATTGATATCATGATAGCACCATTTTGAAAGGATTTGGATGGCTTTGCCCACTTAAGTGTAATAATCGAGACCACGTATGCTCTATTATGGTATGTCGGTTATAAGACGAGTCTCCCATTGTTCCTCATGATTTCTGCCATGTTCATCCCGATAGTTTTCGTAGGTTTGACCTAATGTTCAACTTACTCATGAATACTGGCCAACTTTGGGTCATTCGATTCAATGGCGATATTCGGGCCATGTTTAAATCATGTTTTCATAATAGCATGCAAGCCCTATTCTCTGAATCTTATGATGAAATGTTATGTGATTGGCGCATGATCTTCGATTTTATTTATTTACTTAGGCGCTTTACTTACCTTGCAAACTCGATACATTCCATGTACTAACCACATACTCTATGTTGTATCATCTCATGATAAGGTTCGATATTCAAGCCTAGACCCACCGTTAGCGTAATTTTAGTGTTAGCTTCTCGCAGCCTCACCAGAGTCCTCATCTGAGGTCCCTTTTTATTAGTTGTATTCACATTTGGGCCATACATTAGTGAGTTAGTTGGGGTCTTGTACCATCAACTCGTCGCAGTGCAGGCTTACCGATACATAGTAGGTATTCGGCTCTTCCTGCATTTGTGTATGTATTTAGATATTTGTGTTATCAGCTTTTTCAAATTTCCTTTATGTTATATTTATATATTAAATTATGCTTATTATGATTGAGTTGATGTCGCGTTCATTCCATGGGTCAACTTGGAGCCTCTCGGGTTCTTTTTTCCGTGTCTTGATCCGACCTATGTTCCTGCCAGACACAAACACCGTTCCGTAGTCATGAAAGGTCATTAGACCTTGTTCCATCATCCCCCAATGTTTCAAATTTAGGTCAAGGGTTGATTAGAGAGGTAGAGTGTCGTGCTTTAAGGGACAAAGGAGCATGTTAGGGGAGCACACTTTTCCATATTGCAGAGGTGTGGTAAGAACACCCATGTTATACCCGAAAGCCCAAAGATCGAATTCCGAGAGTTGAAATGGAGAAACAGATTTTTTACACCAGCTACGTAACAAGTCGTCCCGTGACTCGCGGGGTACTGCCAAGTCGAAGTGACCCGTGGGTGAGGTTCATGGCTTATGTTGGAAATTGTGAGTTTCGAGTCTCCACCGGCATGATCACGAGTCGTGGTTCTGGTCCCCAGCTGACTCGTTGAGCCGCCCTTGGCCAAGGGATATTGAAAGATGGGGCGTCGAGTGGTAGTGTTCCCTACGAATGGACACAACGAATCGTGGTCGATGGCCACAACTGTTAGCTGGTCGTGGAGCACAGAGATTAGGATCTTGAGATTTTGGGGTAGTGAAGGTGACGAGTGGTGACCACGAGTCGTGGTCACTTGTAACGACCAGGTTCCCCGTGCGTGGTGAACCCGATGAATTTTGACAAGGCACACGACGACCGGAGGCCATGCCAGGGTCCTTGTAATGATCTGCCTAGTCCTCGAGGGGACCGGCGCGCTTATTTTCTCAGAATTTAGTAAGGGCTTATCCGTAATCTTGCGATCCTAAGGCCTAAACTACGTCATTTTAAGCTATGAACAATGACTATTAAGAGGGTCAAGTTCATTCTAGACTTTTTCTACTCATGCATGCAAACTTAGAGAGATAGAGAGGTGATCAAGCTTAATCCCCTTCAAGCTTTTCTTCAATCTTTTATTGGGAAATCGTAAGATATAGAATCACCATCTCGTATATAGGGCTATGAATGGGTGAATTGTCACACCCATGCCTAATCTCTCCCCTAATCTATGAAATTTAAATGATAATTCCTATGGGATTTTGTCCCAATTCCTATGAAATCCTTGGGGACTCACCTATGGGTTAGTTCCTCTAATGTATACATTCACATTTTATGAATCATGGATAGATTTTACAACTATTTCAATTATAAACTTATGGATTTAAATCTCTACAAAACTATGCCAAATTATGCATGTTTTATGGAAGTTCAAGTTATGATTCTAATTTAAGGCTGATGTTCATTAACCTATTATGATTTATGACTTATGATATGATTTTCCTATATGATCATCATGAATTATGAATTATCAAGTATGTACATGTTTGCAAGTATGCATGAACTCATGATTTATGATTTATGACTATGGACGACTCATTTGCTTTATTTCATGGCTAGTTCATGTATTTTCAAGTATGATTATGATTATAATGATTTAACTAGTCCATGAATTTCATGTATATTATCCTATGAGCACGATATATAATTTGGGAGTAGTATTAACACCGAAGTAGGTTTGGGGGCTCCGTGTTTTGGCCCTGAATCTCAAAACTACGTGCCGCCAGGTCACGATGGGACCTCCCTTGAGATCGCCCCCTTTGCCAAATGGGCCTTTCATGATTGATATCACACCTTTTCATGGTTCTACCCTTGGTAAGGCAATGCAATAATTCTACGCCTAGGGGTTTACAGTCGCTCCATGTGTTCTTATATGTATGTCATTATAAGAATCTCCCATTGTTCCTCATGATTTATGTATGTTTATGATTATACACTTGGGCTAAAGTCATGTTCCACAAAGCTTTTCTCTTATGATTATGATTATGTTAATTTACGAATGTTTTGGAAAACCTTGAGCCTTATGTTTACATTATGGTATTTGCCTTATGATCCTCATTGCCCTACTTATGAACTTTATGTATTTTAAATTATCCATTTACTTACCTTGCTTACTCATTACATTCCACGTAATTAACCGCATACTCTATGCCGTATCATTTCGAGATACGGCCCAATACTCAAACTCATCCTCGGCCCTAGCAAACCTTTCCCCGAGTTAGCAAACTTGTCTTAGTTGGTGAGTCCTCATCTCCCGAGGACCATCTCTATCGCCTATCTTGTATTTTCAATTTAAGTTTTAGAGAGTTAGTTGGGGTCTTGTCCCATCAACTCGCCATATTGTTAAAGGCTTTTTGGGACATAGTTTATATTTAGCTTTGAACTCATGTGGTGTATCTCAGATTTTATATTATTATTGGACTACCATTATGTTATTCATGATGATCTTCCTTTTGTTGATCGATTTAGAAGTATGTTCATGTCATGCGTCGACTTGAGTCCCTCGAGGTTTCTTCTCCCGTGTCTTGATCCGGGGCCTATGTTCCTCGTCATGACAAACGTTGTAATGTAGAAATAGGTTTGAAGTGTCTTACGGTGTTCGAAAGCCGCGTTAAGTAGAGTCTTTTTCATGGGTGTGAAGCGAGCCGCACTTATGACGCAGAGGCTACGAGACGTTTAAGAAATATTCCCTTTCTTCAGCGATCTCATGTCATGAGATTAAATGTCTATCTATCCTTCTAACTCGTGCTATACACATTTGTAGAACCATGACTCCACATCGAGTGAACTAAGGAGAAATGAAACGTCACGAGAACGACAATGGAGAGGGGAACCACGTGCCCCACCAGCCTTCTACGAGGAGGCAGATGCACGTAGCCCACGCTCTATGCCGAATCTGTGGCCGCCATACAAATGCTAGCACAAGCCTTGACCGACCAGATCAATCAATAGGCGGTGATGCATTCCCCTCAAAATGGGAATGTGGAGGCAGCTCGAGTCGGGATTTCATTAGGATGAACCTACCATAGTTCCTTGGGTCAAAGTGGATAAGTACCACACGAGTTCATTGATGATATTCTAAAGATCACCTGTGTCATGGGGGTGACAAATGGGGAGCGTGTCGACTTGGCCTATTATCACCAAAGGGGTTGCACATATCTGGTTCAAACATTGGAAAGATAGTAGGGGTAGTGGGAGCAAGCCCTGGCTAGTTGGGATGAGTTTCATGTCGCCTTTTTTTAGACCTGCCTCTTTCCCCTCGTGAGATGCGGAGCCGAAAGCGACCGAGTTTATGAATCCAAAGTAGGTAACAAGACAGCCTGTGAGTACGCTTGGAGTTCACCCATTTATCCAAGTATGCACCAGAGTAGTGGCATTAGAGAGCTCGAATGAGCAGGTTCGTATGAGTGCTACTACCTAGATAAGGATTGTAGGATCGCTGCGTCGCATCAGACATGGATTTTCCCTCGTATAGTTTACACACCCAATGTATGGAGGCGGTGTATCGAGGGGGAGAGAGGCCAAGAGGGCTAGGGATGGCGCTATGGGGCTTCGAGCCTAGATCTGGGGCGGATAATCTTGGGCAGTAATTATATGTGTCAAGTGACAAATTTTCAAATGCTTCATTTCGACTCGTTTATCTATCGTTATTCAGGCATTCTCATGTAAATTGTAGTTAAAATGTGAATTTATACTAACCAACATGATTAGTGTTGTTTATGTGGAAAATGTAATTTAGGAAGCTAAGATGCATGTGGGAGAAATCGGGAATGGATCAAGTGAAGCAAAGTGGAAAAGGCCAAGGAAATGCAAGAAATTAATGTGTCTGCATTGAGCGTGTCACACCGCCATCGCGGAGGAATTTCGCCCTGGATATTTAAATTGGCCAAGTTCCGCGAGGTCCGCGCGTCTCGTGGCACGTTGGACATATTACCTGGAACATGGAATTCCAAGAAGGTTCAAGGGCTTGAGCAAAGGGCACGTTGGCCAAGCCCCGCATTGCATTCCGTGGCACGTTGGGCACAATTACCTCGGGAGGACCGACCAAGAAGGGTCCGCTGCTTGGGGCTATGTCACGGAGGCAATTGCATGTACTCCGCGTGACACGTTACTTGTTATTTCGGGAAAAATTTCACTAGTATAAATAGCACACTTAGGTTCATTTTTAATTATTCGACTTAGCCGAGCAAGAACGTGGGTTACAAAGTAGCTGGAGGGGACGAAAATCCTAGGTTCTTCTCTATCTCTTTCTCCTTTATTTCAATTGCTTGTATGATTTACACTCATTTGATGATGTTTAATCCATAAATGAGTGGCTAAATTCACCTACGAGGTTAAGAAATAACGGGGGCAGGAACGTAATTATTGATCATTTTGGTTTTTTCATCTTTTCTTCCAAGCGGTCGTTTCTATTAATTCTGTTCTTACCGCATTAATGTGTGGCCAATGTTAATGTATATCTAAAAAGTCCGATTTCATCTCGAAAGAGAAAGAAATTGGAAAGTTGTGAATTGATAGGATATGATCTCTTATTAGTTTGGGAAAATTGAGAATTGATTTACCTTCTAATAGAAATATATCCTAAAGTCGTATTAGTCAAATTACAATCGGTTTTGTATGGCTAGAACATGAATTTCTTTTTATCAACAGTAAATGTAGGTGGAAGGTTCATGATTCTTAAGCTGGGTTAAATACCAGAGTTTTAATCCATGTGCAATAATTCTTGACTAGCAACCGAAGGAAAGATTAACCAAGTTGTATCATAAATTACTTCCTACATGTTCGCTTTTAGCCTCAAAGATGCCTCATTACTATAGCTCGACTCAAATTGTACAATTGTGTTAGATTAGTATAAACAGAAACAAACTCCCAAAAATCTTCTTTAAACTATTGTCTCATTTTTAGAGTTGGGGTTCTCATTGACGCTTGATTCACTATTACCTTGGTCTAGTCCCCGTGGGATCGATACTTGGCTTACTTGAGACATTTTACTACTTGTTCGACCACGTGCACTTGCGTGTAGTCATCTAAAGACCAACGAATAAGTTTTTGGCACCGTTGCCGGGACTCCGGCAATTGGTAAAATTATTTTCTTAGTGAGTTGCAAATTCTACATAAGTGCCGACAACTGGTCTTAGTGTTTGTTTTAATTCTTTGATTTTTTTTCGGATACCCTTTTCTTGACATGAAATCGTGGAACACAATTGGTTTAAATGGTGGATACTCATATTTTGGCTAATCTTGTCTCGAATTGCATAGGACACCACTTGTGGCAACACTATAACACGTGCAATATGTGGTGGTCAAGATGGGCCATCGACGGTCATTCCAATGCATACTTCCCCAAGCCCCTACTATGATCCTTCGTTGTGTTTGCTGAATATAGCATGATGAAAATGAGGACTTGGGACGCCAAGCTCGGGATTAGACATGCTGAAACAACTCCTGAGAAACGGCAAACAATGAGCGAGGCGATGGCAAAGATTGAGAGTTCAAGAAGAGGAGAATGCATAGGCTCTAGAAAGGATGAGCGCAAAGTCAATGGAGATGATTGCCGAGGCTGAAGCCACATAAATTGGGCAGGTGCAATGTACTTTTAAAGGAGTACTAAGAGGAACTACAAGAGGAAGAAAGGGTGAATTTTTGGATGAAGCCCGACAATTTCTCGTTGTTCCAAGACGGGCTCATACTTATGGAAAATTCATTTAGGGAAGAAGAGATAGTGATATCCCATTTGTCATTAATGGAGAGACAAATGTTGATGTGGAGAAGGTGTATTCAAGTAAGGAGGTTAATCACAATGCAGTTCCAGGATTGAGGTGCATTGACCCTCCCACTCGAAGCATTTTTCGACATTGAGTTTGGTTGATGACATAGAAATAGAGTCTTCCAAGCTTATAGAGAAATGTCTAGAGGAGGACCAAGCCCCGTAATTTTGAAATTTGCTGACTCGGAAAGACAAAATGACTTCGCTTACTTGAGGGCCAATAAGTTCAAAAGACAACATCTACTGCTTGGTCCTTACCATTTTTTACCACCACCCCTAGAACATAAAAGGAAAGTAGAGAAGAAATTAGGGGTGAGATTCATATCTCAAGGTGGAGGAAAAAGCGGTGAAACGTAATACGTCGTGCTGTGACGTAAAATTAGGCGCTGCTTGGGAGGCAACCCAAGGGTACCTTTTTAATTTCTTGCATTAGAGTTGATTTTAATTATCTTTAATCTTTTGTTGTTTTGGTGGAAAGTTAAGCACAGATGAGGGGAAGTCTAAGTACCCGTGGAGGAGGAAGCTAACAAGCGTGGAAGAGAAAAAGTGTGGGGTCGAACACCCACGTGTGCAAATTTGAACGAAAGCATGCTGTTAGCTAGGCCTAAAGGCCTCAGGGAGTATTCCTCACCCTCGTTAAATGTTAAGTTGAGGCTTGAGGAAAATT
>JACEIK010005870.1:0-91565 GCA_018107945.1 Datura stramonium
TCTATTTAGTTTTCATGTTCAGTTTATGTGTGCAAGTTTCTTTTATGTGTATGAATGCATATGTGAAGCATGAGATCAGTTCAGCTATGTGGTTTGATTCAGAGGTAGTCATTTCGTGAAAGTTTCGGTTAAAATGATCAGTATATAGCTATGATAAATTTTATGTTTCTATTTGCTGCTTGTTTCCTACATTCGAGGACGAATGTTCCCAAGGGGGAGATATTGAATACGCCGGAAAGGCCTAAGAATAGACCCGGAGTTAAAATTGAAAAGTGCAGAAAACTGGCAAAAATATCACAAGACAGACGACCTTATGACTCGTGGTAGGATACCACGAGTTGTCATATGCAGTCGTGGTTTGGGAAGTCAGGGAATCAGAGGAAACAATGGATGGTACAACGACCCATTGTCATGAACAACGAGTCGTTGTCACCAATCGTTGGGAGGTTTGGACTTAGGCTGAGGAGGAAGTAACAGGCTATCTCACGATCCGTGGTGAGAGACAACGACCCATTGTTTCAAGTCGTTACTGGTTGGTTGAAGTTTCCAGTGCATTCAACAAATGGAAACCACAACTCGTAGTAAGTCACGACGAGTCGTGGTGAGGCTCGTGGAAAGGGGAGTCAGATTGGTCAAGGAGTTGACGACGGTCGATTCAACGACCCGTGGTTTGAAGTAACGACCCGTCCTGACGAGTCGTGGGAAGGGATCTTAGATGTGTTATGAGGCAGTGCACCCGATGACTGATACCACGAGCCGTGGTATGATGCCACGACCTGTTGGGTCGATCATTGGTCCGTCCGGGACAGTTTTCAGGGAAATTATTTTAAGGGTATTTTCGACCTTTTCACATTTTTAGCCCCTAAACCACGTCGTTTTGGATATTTTTTTAGTATGATGATATCAGTTAAGTCCTTTAGGCATGCCCATTCTCATGCAAGGATTCTAGAGAGGTTTTTGAGAGATTTAAGGCCTTCTTCCCCTAATTTTCTTCAAAAGTCTTTGTGGGTGTTCAAGGAACTTCGAATCTCTCCATTCCCAGGTATGTAGGGTTTTAAAATGGGTGGAATTCTTCCTCACCCATGCCCAATTTCGATTAAAGTCATGAATTCTCCTACTCAAATTCCATGAGGTTTTACCCAAAGCATGTCAATATGATTTCTCCTTATGAGTATGTTTTAATTGAGTTTTATTTACTGAAATATGCATGTTGGGCAGGTTTAGTATTGTTCTCTTCAAAATCATGTTTCAATCTTTTTAAATCTAAATTGCCCATTTATGGAAGTTCATGAAAATCATGATTTATGATGAATATTCATTATGATGAGTATGATGAAGCATTGGGCAGCATATGATGAATAATGATTTATGATTTATGAAACGAATTTCATGATTTATCGATTTATGATGTTGGATGATAAAAAGGGCCTTGATTCTTGGCTAAGCATGTTTTAGAGGGGATCAATGATGATAAATGTTATATCTTAGCCAATAAATTTTATGCATGATGTTAATGATTTATGTATGAGCCTATATGCATGTTTTTGGGAGCCATGTCTAGCACCGAGAAACCCCGCGTTCAAAGGACTACGCCGGTGTCTCATAACCACGTGCCACCGTGGGTTGTAAATGCTATGATGTTATGATAATTGTTACACCCCGTAAGATTCCCGGCATCTAGATGGCCTATTCACACGTTAGTTAAGCATATTTGTAAGTCATACGTGCTAGAAAAAGACCCGGGAAAATATCGGACGAAAATCCTGTTGAACCACCGCGGGAGGTGCCGAGGCAGAGCCCCTCCGCGATGGCGCCGTGTCACGGAGGCGGGGCCACCGCGTTGGCTCCGTGACACGTTGGGCCTGTCCGTGACACGCTGGGCCCGGTCCAGGCCCAAGTATATAAAGCCCTCACACTTCAAGTTTGTGATATTATTTCCTTAATTAAATTTTAAAACGTAAGTGAACCGAGAGAGACGAAGGAGAGTAATATATATCCGTTTGATTACGCCTCGGCCAAACAAAGTCTAAACTCAAATTAACCTCGTGTACCAAGGTATTTAGCAACAGGAGCATTCTACGATTTTGTTTCGCGAAATACTACGGCGAATCGACGAGCCAACGGACTAAGGTAAGTAGAATTGCTCCAAACTAATGTCTATGTGCTCCTAGCCGTAAAGTGAATACTTCTCCCTTCGGACTTAAAAATGTTAAGTTTTAATCGTTCTTCATAAGCCTAAGTTTAGGCTATAACTATATCAAAATTGATGTCGCCCTTTCGTAATAAAGTTGTATTTAGCCTAATTAATGTGTATATGAATGCAATGAGAAATAGCCGAGTATCACTCCTGCATTCTCGTCCGACTGGTCTGGATAACTCGAGGTTAAGGTATGTGAAGTTTTTCTTCGGCAAGTTAGTAAGTCTTAGCGTTGTGAATCATAGTAAACTCCATATTTGAAACTCTCAGTTGAATGCCGAGAATTGAGTAAGTCTCGTAAATTCTGGTTTGCATTGCCGTATCGCATTTCAGTCCGAAGATAGAAAAGCATGCGCCAAAGGGCGAGTTAGCACCTGTATTTAGTATAGCCTAGTCAGATGATTAGCAAGCATGTTATAGAATAAAAAGAAATGTAGATTGTGAATAAAAGCTAGTAAAGTATAATCGATAGTCGATAAAGATGACGGGCGCGTACTAGCCATCTGCACAGACGAGATATCGTCTACAGACATTAGCCATTCGTACAGAGCAGTATCCGGCGCGCATTAGCCAAATGCCTGAAAGAAAAGATTTCTGTAATCGATTAATCAAGAAAGAATCGCATAGTAGCAAAATAGATCAATTAAGGAATCGATTTCGTATAGTCTTTTCGCTATACATGCTTGCTATTTATATGTACTATTTGCTTGTTGAGACTTGCTGTGGCGTGAGGGCCCCTTATTGAGCGGCCCCCGCTGCCCCGGGTTGGTAATCGTGTCGCCCACCGAGCGTGGTGGGCTGTATTACCCAAGGAGTGGCATGCCGTCCCCACTTGGACGAAGATGTGGACGAAGCTTTCCTCATAAGAATTTGGACGCATTACTGTGTGTAAATTGGCTTCGTATAAACTCTCGAGAGGGAACCAGACCCTATCCTCGTTACTGTCTCGTACATACATTTATTTCGTGTGCAAACTAAGCCGTATAGCTCCAGGAGAGTTCCAAGGAAACTGCACTTATCTCGGTTACCGTGCTCTGGCATACATGCCAGAGCCCTGCCGCATAGCCCCGAGGGGGAAACACTCCCTATCTCGTTATCAAGCTTGCACGTGGTCCTCCTGACCTGCACACTGCTATTTATATCGAAGGCTGAGGCCCGAGCCGGAGACCCAAGGGCCGGGGGCAGAGGAGCTCCCAAGGGAGCGTATTTGAGCGGAGTGACTTATTTTTGGCGTTTTGACCCTGGTAGGTATATAGATTGTTTGTTGTTGGTGCCATCCGCCATGGGGTTCGTATTGGCTCTTGCTTGCTACTTGTATATCTATTTATGTATATATTAGCTACTAGGACAAAGCCAGGGACGACGCTACATGGTGTACGCCTCCGCCTTATCGCACGTAAAAGCATCATTCGCCTACTGCATTTATTCGATTCGCTTACCTCCGCCATGCGTATTTGCTAGTTATGCCGTCTTATTTCGCTCTTTTCTGCTATGTTATTTCAGCTTGCTTTGCATACTCAAGACTAATGTACCGACGCCCGGTGGGCGTCGTACTTGCCTGCAGGTATTAATAGACGAGGAGGCGATCCTCGTGATTCCAACCGCCTATTGAGTCACGCCTCCCGTCATCCGAGTCCGATCCGCAGGTGTAGCTCTTTTCCTTTTGATGTACAAGAGGGCCTGTGGCCCCGCGTCCCGATCATTTCTATTTGCTACTCATAGAGGCTTGCATTGTTTATTTATCTCCTCGTACGGCGCTGGAGCCAGCCAGGTGAGGCCGTGCGCTTGTATAGTTGTTTAGCACTGCTTTTATGATTGGCCGGTGAGGCCATAGGTTTGATAAGCAAGAAGCGGTGACCTTGCCTCACGTAGCTTTCGCTGTTTACCCGTTAAGTTTCAGATTTTTGGTCACCGTTATTACAGTATTGTGTGGCTATAGGCCCGTACGGAGGTCGTGTTTACACTGCTATATAGTCCTTTGTTTCTAGGAATCGAGATAGAGCTAGCCAGGCACCGATGTGCCTCGGCCCACCGCTTAGTAGTCCAGTCCGTCTTGGGCACTAGGTGCCGCTCATACCCCCCAAGGCGGGGCGACAACTTCTGGTATCGAGCAGGTTTCAACCCAGGAGTCTCAGAAGCCGTGATAAGTAGAGTCTTTGTCTATGGATGTGTTGTGCACCACATACTATAGGCGCAGGCCGCAAGGCATGATAGGATGGTTACCCTTCTTCTCGCCTCTGGCTGCTATAGAGCGGTACAAGATGGGTCGAGTCCCCAAAAACTTACCGTATTCTTGATTACAGCGATACAAAGGTAGATCGCATTACCCTATTACTATGTATGACGTATATAGCAAATGTATGAGGATACCATCCAGATACAAGATAATTACAAAGAAGCAGTAAGAGGTACTGTGAGGCCTCCAAAGATAATACCTTTATCGGTACTATTTCCGCATACTGAAACGTTAGAATAGGAAGTCGTATATAACGTACGTAATGGAAGTCGACTTATTTATTAGATATATAAGATTCGATTAATATATCGATAATATCGTACTATCGATGAAAGGAGAAAGAGAGGAAAATGCAGATTCAAATCCATCTTTTCGTATGTGGTACGTTTATATGTTTCTATATGTTGCAATAAGAAAAGGGCTATCTTACCTTCTTGACCTTGATTCCGGGGGAAAGATGCTGAAGGGGCATAAGAATTGAGGTGAGACTCGCCCAAACAAGTAGTAAGTGGCTGATAGATTGATTAATTTAAAGAAGTGTTAGAAAGTATAAAGAGCCCCTATGATTATGAGTCAGTAAGTGCACTTATGATAATAAGCCGCAAAGAAAGTATATAGCTTACCCGAAGCTTCCGGTAAAGATCCGTCGTTGATGAATGCCTAGTAATAGTTAAGTTCGAGTCAAAAAAGAGGCTCGAGTCCGCCATATATAAATGTACAACAAGACATAATTGTAAGACTATAGTTATGATCCAAGCCAGACATCGAAAGATAAAGAGGCCATGAATCGACGGCCTCGACCATAAGCGAAGAAGTATAGGTCAGCCTTGACCAAGAATCTTATTAATCATGAAAGGCAGTACCTTGAACCACGTAGTTCAAATTTTAAGTAAGATAAAGGAAAGAAGCAGGAGTGACTCTGCATTTCTGGGAAATCGAATCACCCCCCATATTGATAGAATATCATGTATTAAGGACTAAGCCTCGACAATGTACTCAAGAGACAAAGTAAGATTGCGATTCTAATGCCGCGGTATGTCCGCCACTATAGCTAAGAAATTCATCGATACAGCCGACTCTAACCTCTAGTGTGGCTCTAGAGATAAGACCTTAAAGCAGATAAATATGGGCTCTCAATATAATGCCAAGTAGCCACAAGGTTCGCAATGTTGGACACTACATTGTAAGAAGGGCAAAATTTCAAACACGTCATAACTATAGTGCATATGTTTGTTGCTTCCACGGGATGAAAATCCAATGAGATGCTAAGAGAGGTCAGAAGATATCATTAGACCGTAAAGCAAAGTGGTATCCCGTGAGACAAAGATGAACTCGGTGAAAGCATGCCGTGATTACGAGCACCCGCGAGTTCGGCATGTATAGTGCGTAGTTATTGATACAACATAATAGATATGACCGCCTATAGGGGTTACAATCATTGATGCCGATTAGTGCTAGAAAGCACTGTATGCGCATTGCAATTCATAGACCCTTGCAAAAAAGAGAGAAGAGAGAGAGAAGAGAAAGAGAAAAGAGAAAGAAGGGCATGTTATGAATAACGTGATGAAGCCATAGAAACTATTTCGCTTCCTCGCTATTAAGTTAGTAGACTTATACGTTGTTGCCATATCTCGCTCTAATAGCTACTGCAGTTAATAGTCTAATCGATGGCTAGATAATAAGGGCACAAGTAGGCGGTTCAACAACCAACCGGCGTCAGATAGCAAGGAAGCATCCCTAGAGATCAAGAACACTATCACATGTGCCGTAACTTAATTAGAGACCGAATAGGCATACTTTGTAGGTTAGTACTGCATCGCTCCGCATGTTAAGTGGCCGTGACATCTTTTCCCAAATTTCTGTAGGTGGAGAGTCACTAGTCAACCTAGTGTTTGTTACGTGAAACACCTCGGCAAGTCAGCCCAGCCATCTTTAGCCGTATTGGCCCGTGGGCACCCTAAGAAAGGGTCCACATCAAAAGAGTCGCGATGACTAGTTTCTACCGGTTCTCGTAAGATATTCATACCGAGCCTTAGGAGAAGGCCACTTTTACTGCATTGGGCCATAAGACCGAGAATTTTAAGAAATGGGTAAGACTAGCACAAAGGTTTATTTATCAGAGATCAGTAGACTCCCGTGAAGATCCAGAGATTGATCACCCGGGAGTAAGTCTCGATTAAGTCCAAATTTTTATGTAGATTCAAGCAAAATAACAAAGCAGCTAGATGCCCTCAAGTCTGCTATGCATGAACTATAAGTACTGAAAGTAGAATGTATTTAGAGCATTGTTAAATAATTATTGCCACATTCGGGGTAATTCAACCCGGCTATTCAGCTTATTCAAGGTTATGCAACAGATTATTAGAGATCATACTCAATGTCGATCCTCCCGAATGTATAAAGGCATAAGGGGTGCGCAGACTGGGCCGTTCGTGGTATCCCAAGAAAAGTAGTCTTAGCACGCGCCACAGCCAAATAAGCTTTAGCTATACCGATAAATTACTTGTCGGTCTCTTCAAGACAAGCCGCATGACCGTCACTATATGCCGAGCTCTCTATGTGCGAATATGTTGTATCACCAAGAAGAGGCAATGAAGCAAAGAAACGCCCTTAGCTACAAATTCGTTAGGAGTTTGGCATATTTGCAACCCGAGCAATGGGAATCGTCGTGAGATATACCAATTATAAGTTTAACCGTTCATGTACTGCAATGAAGGACAACACAGCGGTAGAAGCGGACACCGCGTGTCATCATTAGTTGTGGAGGTAAAGGAACGGCAATATGAGGACCTTGACTTGTCCACTTTAAGGACATAATTCAAAGAAGGTAAAGCACCGTATTTGTGCAATGTGAGGACGGAGTACTTTATTGTAAAAACCGTTTATGTGTTCCCACGTTTCCGGTGCCTCCGCCTGCCAGACATGAACGGTGTACATTGCGCCCGCTATTCTCTCCACCTTGCCGCAACAAAGATGTATCATGATATCAAAGAACCCACGGTGGCCGTGCATGGTGAGAATGCCACCAGCCCGTCCTAGCCGCTGCACAGTGAAAGTTATAACACGTAAAACTAGCTGCCTCGACTCAGGATATAGCCGTGTTTCTAGAAGTAGGAAGCAATAAATATGGAATTTGTATGTGATTACCCGTACTAGACACAGACATGACTCTATATGGGTGATAGCTGACAACATTGACCAAATCACCATTTCGCCAGCGAGAACTACCTCTCTACCAAGATTATGCCGAGTTGTATATCCGAGAGATAGTCGATTGGCACGAAGTGCCGCATCTATTATTTGCATGCAGGAGCACAAAGCCATCGCTAGATTCCGGGAAGTCGTTTTTCGAGAGTTCCGTGGCGCATTAATTTGAGCACCGTATTCCACCTCGACAGATGGACAGCTAACGCAGCCCATTCGTACTCAAGATATGTTGCGAGCGTGTGTGTTAGATTTCTGGGTAGAATGATGAGCATTTGCCCTTAATCGAGTTTGCTTATAATAAATGCTATTTATCACTCGGTTATTCGGGATGGCGCCTTAGACGCTTTATACGGCGAAAATGCAAACATCACGGCCTAATGGGTTTCAAATAGGAGAAACAACGTTAATTGGGCCAGACATTGTTCGCAGCCGAGGAGGAAGTAAAACTTATCGAGAACGCCTATTGACTGCATGCAGTCGCGTAAATCATACGTATATACTAAGGCAGACCTCGGAGTCTGGCGTGACGACCGGTATTTCGAAAGTGTCTCCGATGAAAAGTGGGTGATGAGATTCGGCAAGAAAGGTAAGCTCAGCCCAAGGTTTGTCGGGCCATCGTATCATAAGAATAGGCCAAGTAGCGTATGAATTGAACTTGGTACGCCGACTAGAATCAGTTCATCCAGCTTTTCATGTATCCATGCTAAGGAAGTGCTTAAGAGACCCATCAAGAGCACCCGGCCTGCATCCAGTTACGTAAGAGTTGGCCTACGAAGAGTGTTCCAAGAGCTATCCCAGACGTACAAATCCGCAGATTGAGAACTAAAGATATTGCGTCTCGCAAAAAGTATTACGCGTAATAGAACCTGTATGAAGAAATGACGTGGAGGCCGAGAAGATATGAAAGCTAGATATCCTCACTTGTTCCGTGCCCAGAATGTGCGATGCGTGATGTCCGTATTATTATTTATGCGTGATCTTTGTAGTTGCATCTATATGAAATGAGAAAGATTGATGTTTAGTCAGTCTGGGTTGAACTATATAGTATTGTGCGGAGTACCGTATTGACTTTTTTGTGTTTCAGGTTTTGGATAGTCCATATTATAGGAAACTCGAAATTTTCTTAAAGTAATAAGTTGGAGATTTAGCCTAAAGTCCTCTAGATAGCGCTCTATTCGAGGTCAAATGTTCTTAAGGGGGAGGGAGAATGTTACACCCCGTAAGATTTCCCAGATCTAGATGGCCTATTCACGAGTTGGTTAAGCATATTTGTAAGTCATATGTGCTAGAAAAGGCCCGGAAAAGATCGGACAAAAATCTTGTCGAACCACTGCGGAAGGTGCCGAGGCAGAGCCCTCCGCGATGGCGCCGTGTCACGGAGGCGGCCACCGCGCTGGCCTGCGACACGCTAAACCCGTCCAAGCCCAAGCATATAAAGCCCCCACTTCGGTTTGTGATATTATTTCCTTTAATTAAATTTCCATAAAATGTAAGAACCGAGAGACGAAGGAGAGTAATATATATTCGTTTGATTACGTCAAACGAAGTCTAAACTCAAATTAACCTCAGTACCGAGGTATTTAGCAAATAGGAGCATTCCTACGGATTTTGTTTCACAAAACGGCTCTGCGAATCGACGAGCTACCGGCCCAAGGTAAGTAGAATTGCTCCAAACTAATGTATATGTGCTCCTAAACAGGAAATGAATACTTCTCCCTTTCCGGACTTCCAAAATAGCAGTTTTCGACCGCTCTTTCGATAGTTTCAAGTTTAGGCTATAACTAGATCGAATTGACTGCCCTTCGTAATAAAGTTGTATTTAGCTCTAATTAATGTGTATATGAATGCAAAGCTTGGGAGAAATAGCCGGAGTATCACCAAGCCTCGTCCGACCGTTTCTGATAACTCGAGGTTAAGGTATGTGAAGTTTTTCGGCAAGTTAGTAAGTCTTAGCGTTGTGAATCATAGTAAACTCCTGTATTTGAAACTCTCTGAGTTGAATGCCGAGAATTGAGTAAGTCTAGTAAATTTTGGTTTGCATTGCCGTATCGTATTTTAGTCCGAACGACAAAAGCATGCGCCAAAGGGCGAGTTAGCATTCCTGCATTTTGTATAGCCTATTGTATGATTAGCAAGCATGTTATAGAATAAAAAAGAAATAGATTTTCGTAATAAAAGCTAGTAAAGTATAATCGTATAGCCGATATGATGGCTACTGCATCATCCATTCCGCATGCAGATATCTTGGCTACGATTAGCCATTCGTACAGATAGTATTCTGAAGGCTGCATTAGCCAACAGCCTAAAGAAAAGATTTTGTACGCTTAACTGCAGAAAGAATCGCATAGTACGAAATAGATCGAATAAGGAATCATATTTCGTATAGTCTTTTTCAGCTTATACATGCTTGCTATTTATATGTACTATTTGCTTTGCTGGAGACTTGGTTGTGGCGCAGGCCCCTATTGAGCGCCCGCCGCCCCTCTTGCTGTTAATCGTGTCACCCACCGAGCGGTTTTCGTCACCCAAGGAGGGCATGCCGCCCCCAAATTTTGGACGAAGATGGGATGAAGCTTCCCATAGTACCGATTTCAAAGACGTTGTGCGCAGCCTCCTAAGCCGTATAGCCCGAGGGAACTTTCACTCCTATCTGCAACGCTCACATACAGCTTACTTCTGTGTGGCCCGCTGATAGACCTGGAGGAGAGTCTTCAGTGGAAACGTACCCATTCGTTAATGCTCGTACATAGGTGAGTCTGAGCTTCTGGGAGGAAGCCCTGGCGTGGAAACAGACCCTATCTACTGCTACAATCGGGTCCTCCGAACCTGCACTCACATATTATCTGAGGCCGAGGCCCAGCCTGAGACCTGTGGGGCCTGCAGAGGAGTCTGAAGTGAGCAAGGAGTGGAGTGACTTATTTTGGCGTTTTGACCGTAGGGTATATAGATTGTTTGAGCTTGCTTGGTGCCATCCGCCACTGTCGTATCGCTCTTACTTGCTACTTGTATATCTATTTATGTGTTATATATTAGCTACTAGACAGCAGGACGACGCGTTTACAGTACGCTCCGCCTTATCAAGATGGTAAAGCATCATTCAGCTTGTCAGATTATCTGTATCTGCACATCTTCCTGCTGACATGATTGCTAGTTATGTCACCTTATTTCAAATTTTTCGGGGCTATGTTATTTGAGCTGCTTTGGCATACTCGGCACTGGGCCGTGACCGAGCCGCCCAGGGGGCGCTGTATTACTTACTTGCAGGTATTAATAGACGAGGAGGCGATCCCCTCGTGATTCCAGCCAAGCCTATTGAGTTGTCGCCTCCTGCCATCCCGAGTCTCGATTTCCGAGGTGTAGCTCTTTTTTCCTTTGATGGCAAAGATAGGTGCCTGTGGCCCGCCCCGATCTATTTCTATTTTCTACTCATAGAGGCTTGCGATTGTTTTATTTATCTCCTCGTGGCCGCTGAGCCGTGGTGTGGGAGGCCGTGCGCTAGAGAAGTTGTTTAGTATCTCTGCTTTATGATTGGCCGTGTGAGGCCATAGTTTGATAAGAAGGGTGACCTTGCCTGGCCACGTAGCTTTTCGCCTGTTTACCCGTTAAGTTTCTGCATTTGGTCACTGCTATTACAGTACAGTGGCCAGGCCCAGGAGGCAGTTGTGCTTGCGGGCGTTACAGCCCTTTGTCGCGGAACCTCGAGATAGAGCTAGCCAGCACCCGTACGTGTTTCTACCACCCGCTAGTAGTCCAGTCCGTCTTCGGGGCACTAAAAGTTACCATACCCCTCTGCTGAAGAAAACTTGGTACGAGTTGTGTCAACCCAGTGTGAGCCCTGTGCCTGCTAAGTAGAGTCTTTGCCTATGGATGTGTTGTACCACATACTATAGGCAGAGGCCGCAAGGGGGCTGATGTGATGGTTACCCTTCTTTCTCAAACGTAAGCATAAGAGCGGTACAAGATAGGGTCGTAGTCCCTCAAAACTTACCGTATTCTTTGGATTACAGACAAAGTGCATCAAGATTACTCCCACTTATTCTCTACCGACTCATCTGACTGAGAAAATGCTTTGCCCTATAAATCTATTTAGTATTCATGTTCAAATCATGTGTTCAAGTTTTTATGTATACGGACGGTATGAAGCATGAAACGGTCAAATATGTGATATGCATCGAGGTAGACATCTGCTAAATTTTGGGTTAAATGATCGCATTGGGGTGTAGTGATTGCACGTCTTTGTTTTCTCTGTTTCCAACATCTGAGGATGAATGTTCCCAAGCAGGGGGAGATATTTTAATACCCCTAAACACCTAAGATTAGACCCGGGATCCAAATTGGAAGTTGACTGAAAAGCTAGGAAAATGTCACAGACGTGGGCGCGTAACGATCAGGGTTGAAAATCACTAATGCTATATGCGCCGTGGTTATGGGAGACCGGTGGAAGTGGATACAATGGTGAGCAACGATCTATCAAGCCAGGATCGCAAGCGAGTAATCGGGACTTAAGCATGGGGATGTAACGAGTCTCTCAACGACTCATGAGCTACGACGATCCATTGTCATCAATCATTGTCTAGGTGGTTAGATCTCCAAGGACTTGAACAGATGGGTACCATGACTCGTTGAGGGAACAACGAGTCACGGTGAGGCCTGGCCGTAAATACAAGCTCAAGGTACTCAGGAGGACAAGCAAATAATCGACCCAACGACCGTTTGATCAAAGGACGAGCCGTCCTACTGCCGTGGTATGAATCTCGGATCGTGGCCCGGGAAGTATATGATGGGCCATACTACTTTAGTCGTGGTAGCTTCCAACGACTCTGCTGGTGGCCAGCCCGTTGGATCGATCACATGCACTTTGCATTTCATTAAGGGTATTTTTGACCTTTCTATGCTCTAGGGTCCTAAACTACGTCGTTTTATGTACTTTTCTAGGCATGATAAGATAGGTTAAGACCCTCTAATTATCCTCATTCCCATGCATGCAAGTTAGGACAATTTTAGGGAGATCAAGCATAGTTCCAAGCTTTTCCTTTCAATTCCTCCATTGGGCATTCAAGGAACTCTAGAATATAATCTTACCAAGGTATGTAGGGTTATGAATGGGTGTTTCCGTTCACACCGATGCCCATTTTCTATTAATTTATGAAAATCTATCAAAAATCTCATGGGGTTTTGAATCCAATTTTTGTGAAAATCTAATGATTTACTAATGCATTGTTATGATTTGCGAATGACATCATATTTTATGAATTTTGATCATTTTACAACTATTTTTCTTATAAAAATTATCGATTTCAATTCTTACTAAAACAAGCCTATTTAAGCATGATATATGATGACTTGATTTAGATCTTCTTCAATCGACGATATTTACAAGCCTGATGATTTATGATTTTAAATATGGATTTATCCAATTACCCATCATTATTTGATGATTTTCAAGTTATACGTATGATCTACAAGTATGCATAAAAACCTTATGATTCATGAATTATATTTTATCCCACTCATGGGCCTTATGTCATGGCTAGTTCACGTATGTACAAATAATTTTATGATTAACCCACAAAAACTTGATTCACCATTTTTAATCTTTCAATATTTTATATATAATTATATTATTTTTTTTGTGTATATTAAATCTTAAAATCAAATCTATCAAAGGTCTTCTCAAAATTTTGTGCCACCGTAGGTATAGTGGGACCTCCTTTGTGACCGGCCCCGACTCAAACTTGGCTCTTTTCACGGTGATATCACACTTTTTTATAGCTCTTACCTTGGTCAAGGCATGCACCCTCCCGTACTCAGGTCATAAGTTGGGTTTCATGTGTGCTCATAAGGGGTATGTCGGTTAAGAGTACCTCAAATTGTTTCTCATGATTTATGCATGTCTATGATTATGTATATTGGTCAAGTTTGTGTTCACGCTTTCCTCTCATGATTACGATTTCGAATGTATTATAATGTGTTTTGAAAACCTTGAGCCTTATGTTATGTCATGTTAATTTATATTTATCCTTTATAAGTTTATGTGCTAAGTTAGTTTTTTATTTTCTAATATAATTTTTTTACATGTTTTAAATATCGCTTTACTTACTCTGTATAATTCTGCATTCCACGTATCGACCACATACTTTCTATGTTATATTGTTTTATGATACAAGACTCAACTCTCGTGCTCATCCTCATCCTTAGTCCATCCCGTGAGTTCACTTCTTCTACTTTGTTATGAGTCCTCATGTTTAGAGGGCCATTTGAATAAGAATGTATGATATTCTATGTTTCAAGATTTGGCCTAGTTAGTCAGGTATTTTCCCATCAACCGATCTTACATGTTAGAGGCTTTCAAACAAGATGTAAGATTCAACTTGCGTATATGTCTAAATTTCGAATGTTATGATATTCCTATTATACGTTTACGTTTTCATTATGCCTTGTGTTCAATCTCCGCTTAAAGTGAATGAAGTTAGATGTACGCTATGCCATGGTTCGACTTTCGAGGCCTCTCTAGGGTTCGTTGTCCCATGTTACGACGGTATATGTTCGGTCGTGACACATATTCTAGGCTTGCTTCGAATAGCTACATTTAGCATGATTTGATGAATTAGCCACGAGAGACTCGTTTATAAATCCCCAAGATATAGCAAGCATTCCACAGAACACGCAGCGCTTGAGATCGGAAGCCAGGTGGGTTAGATAATACCCCGCATCAATATAACCAACAATATCGTGGATTGCAATTATTATAATAAATAAGTCCATATCGTAGTCCCTTTTAGATACCGCATTATGTGTTTGATCCCCATCTGCGCCTCCTAGTAGGAGTTGAACTATATCTGCTAACACATTAACCGAAAAGCTATATCAAGTCTTCGTAGTGTCACAAGATACATTAGTGCAATTGTGTGTTTGATCCCATCTTGTGCCTCCTAGTAGGAGTTGAACTATATCTTGCTAACACATTAACCGAAAAGCTATATCAAGTCTTGTAGTGTCAATAGGGTGATACATTAGTGCGTCAATTGCACTAAGATATGGCACTTCAGATCAAGAATTTCCTCGTTCTTTTCGAGATAGAAATGAATCCTTATTTACATCAAGTAATCGAACAACCATCTGAGTACTTAATGGATGCACTCCATCCATATAAAAAAATTTCAACACTTTTTTTGTATAGGCAGATTGATGAACAAAGATATCGCTTATCGTAAATGCTCAATTTGTAAATCAAGACATAATTTTGTCAAATCTTTCATCTCAAATTCCTTCTTTAAATAATCAATTTCCCTTAAAGCCTATTGGAGTTCCACAAGGTTTATGTCATCAACATAAAGTACTTTATGACAAACTCGTGTTTTCTTTATAAAACACATGGGAAAATTTCATCATTTATAAAATCTTCCTTCGATAAACACTCACTAAGACGGTTATACGACATGGGTCCGTAGATTGCTTCAAATCATATAATGATATTTGCAATCTAATTGAGTACATCTCCTGCATTCTTGAACGATATGCTTCGTGCATCTTAAATCCTTCGGAAATTTTCACGTATATCCATTATCAAGTGATCCATAGAGATATGCCATCACTAGATCCATCAAATGCATTTCAATCCTCTCATGGACAAGGACACTCAATAAGATAACGTAACAATATTGCATCCATAACTGGTTAGTATGTCTCTTCATAGTCAACACCGCCTTTTTAAAATTCTTGTACAATAAGGGCGTGCCTTATGCCTTTTTACTTCATTTTTTTCATTTTTTTTTTCGCACAAAGACCCATTTATAGCAACAACTTTAATACCATTAGGTGTTTAAGCTATAAGTCCAAAAACGCCGTTTTGATAAGTGAATTCAACTTTGATTGAATTATTTCTTGCCATTTTGGCCAATCATTTATTTGTTGACATTCTGTGATAGATTGAGGTTCAAGATCCTCACTATCTTGCATGATTTTTGTTGCAATATTATATGCAAAGACATAATTCACTACTATTTTCGATTAATTATTCCATCATCACTTGAATTTATGAATAATTTTTATTTTCTTGAGTCTTAGGCTCATTGATTCCTTCATGGATATCAAAATTGCTCAAATCTTGAACTTCCATATGTATTTATTTTGTAGTGTCATCTTGACCATTTTTATTTTTTATCTAGATTTCGACTCTTAGAACCCAATAGTCTACCACACTTTAGACATGTTTTGATTCATTAGCTATGACACTAGTATATGGTCCTATAAGGACATAAATTTGAATTGGGACATTCTCTACAGAAATATGTGATTTAGCAATCTTTTTCAAATCAGAAAATGTATCCGGCATTGATTTGCAATTTTCCGCATGTGAATAATCTTTTGTACTTCTTCCTCACAAATAGAAGCACGTAGATCAAGACGAGACAAGTTGATGGATTTTTCTACAAAATTTCTCTTTTTATTTGACTATTTTCCCCTTCTAATTTTGGAAAACTTATCTTAACCTTTTTTGGGGACCGGTCTTTGTGTGATGTGGTGGTGCCTGCTGTGCACATATATAGCACATTTAAAAATTCTCAAATGAGATTTATTAGGCTCTTCACCCAAAATCAATTTCAACGGAAAAAAAATTATGATAATTTATCCGTTCCTGGAGACGAACAAGTGTTGCAAAAGATGCGTGACGCATGACCCCAAATGTAAGAAGGTAACCCGGTGTTCATAAGAAATAGTCTGGCTATCAACTACGTATGTTTAATTAATGATTCTGGTGATCTCTGGGCATAATTACGTGCCCAAGTGTTATTTTATAGCTTAATTTAGTCATGTTTGTCTAATTATACACTTACATTCTTATGCGATTTTGTGTAAATTCTGATATGCACTAACTAATCGGATTAGTCCTTATTTTTAAGGTGTCAAAAATGCATATACACTAAATAATGATGGGTGAAGCAAGGAACGGGTTGAGACAAGAGAACGGATGGGAAGAAACACAGCAGGGCAAGGTCAAGCACGCCAGGCACAAGGCCACGCTAGGCGTGTGCCGCGCCTGTGATGCCACGCCAAGACAATGTGCGCGAGATCATCCCTCCAAAGTGCCTGTGGCACTAGCCGTCCATGCCACGCTTAGGTACCGGCGTGCTCCGCAAGCCGTGTCACACATGCCATCGTGCGAGATCAACGCCGTGCCACGCTACTGCCGCTCCATGCCTCGCCCGCCAACTTTCAAATGCAATTTCCAAGAGGCTCGCATTACCTCCGTGGCACGTAGAAAATTAGCGTGTTCACCTCCACTACGTGAGCCATTCCATGACAAGCAAAAAAATTGAAAAATTCCGCTTGCTATAAATTCAACCCTTAGTTCCTAAACCGGGGTCACGAATATTTTTCTGGATACCGTAGAGGAGCGAAGGAGAAGTGGGAAGAACTCACCTAGTTCACTAATTTTACATTCTCTTTTACCTATTCTTGTAAGTAATTTACTTTAACGATGTTTTTGCTATTGCAATGCAACATGAGTGGCTAAAACTCTCTCCTAGGGCTGAGGCTACGTGATATGATTGTAATGCATGAATTTGTTTTGGTTTGAGATGTTAATTATTGTTTTGTCTGACGTTCTTCATTATGGTTTTTTTAATGCTTGATCACCATGAAAACATACATGCTAAGCTAGGTAAAAGCTTGAAAGAGTAACCTCTAGGCAATAACATAGAATGTAAAGGGAGCAAGTTCTTATCTTACGATAGGATTCCCGGTTAGATAGAAATTATACCTAATTCGCCTTGCTTGGTTGATAAAATGATGATAGCAAGACACCAGCTTAGAATTTTCACTCCACCACTCGTAGAAGTAGTTGTGAAGCTAAGGTTAGTTAAATTTTTAGATACATTTAAAGTCCATAATCAGCAGCACAACCCCGTAGTAAACCACATCCATGTAGTTGAATTGCCCACTAACTAGGATCAGCCATCCCCGCTCAACGATGTAGTTGTGAGGATAGTTTGTCGTGTTTAGAGGCTCGAGAGACCATGAATATCGCATTTCCAACTATATGAGACAACAATTGAAAATTTCATACGCGAACCATTACAAAGGTAGCATCAAGATGATTATCCAAATTCTTTAGCTCTAGTTTCTTCTTATATTATTTCCAGATTATTTTGTGACCACCCAAAAACTTAATTATAATTTACCGAAAACTTCTATCATCAACACTTGTGAATGTTAATTTTACACATGAACTTGATAATTCGCTGAATTAAGTTCACTTCCTACGGGTTCGACATCCTGGCTTAAAAAGTGGACACTCAGACATTTCTATACGGTCACGTATAAGCTAAGTGTGATTTCGGCGAACAAGTTTTTGCGCCATTGCCCTAGAAACCAGAGAAGTTTAGTGAATTTTCTGTTTTTATGTGATTTTTAATTTTTAGTGTTGAGAAACTTGGTATTAGTCCGATATATTACAAAGTATTAATGCTGTCCTTGTGTAGCCGGCAAGAATAGAGAACTAGTGGAACCGTTGCTTGAACCTAAATGTCAATCATTTACGCAGGAGGCAAGCTCTAGAGAAAGCTAAGAGACTTTAAGAGTGGCTACAACAACACCCACCGCAGTGGCAAGCGAAGTTGTTACCTCAAACCACGGCAAACTTCAATCCAGCTTCCCTCGAAGTGGCGATCCCAATTAACGACCAAATGTGACCAGTATCCGCAAATCGGAACCTGGAGGGAACTTTGAATTGAAACAAAATATGGTGTAGCCGCAGAATTCTAGTGGCCAATTTACTAGGATGACCTACGAGGACCCACAAGAGGCACTTACAAAACTTCCTTTGAGATTAAAGTGACACATTCAAGTCTCCCACCTAGGGTGTCCATGATTATGTCCCATTTACCTTCCCATTTTCATTGTTGGGGAGGCAAAGAGGTGGTTGAAATCTCAGCCACCTAATTTCATAACTTCTTGGGACGATTGGCAAAGAAGTTCTCATTGGATTCTTCCCCTTCGTGCAAGATCACAAACTCGTGGAGTGAAATATTAAGCTTGCAAAACAGGCCGAAGGAGAACTTGTATTTGGCTTGGGAGAGATTCGTCATTATTGAGATTTCCCCATCATCACCGCCTAATAAAGTGCTAGCCCATGCTTTTGTGGAAAGTCTAGACCCACACAAAAATTTTTACTAGACTTCAGACGGTGGGCAAGCATTAGAGAAGACTTATGATGAGTCAGACACTTTGTTGAACAGATTGCTTAAGGAAATGCTGCAGAGTGGCACAACGAGTCATCGAGGCAAAAAGAAAGAGAATGTATGGCCGAGTAGAGGTGGATGATGTAGTTCCTTGGCCGCACAAATTAGCATCATTTCAAGATCAGATGATGATGACTCGCTCAACAACCGAGTATGAACCAACAACAGTGATAGTAATGCGCTCAAGAAGCTCCTGCTGATCCGAAACTGGGCCAATAATGGGCACAATGCAATCCTACAAAAATAATCCCGACCGGTCAATTTTGTTGGGAATTTTCGCAGAAACAATCGAATTTTGGGAACAATTACAACAAGAATTGGCAAAGCCACCCGAATTTTTCTTGGGGTGGAAATCAAAGTCAAAGTTACCAACAATCAAGAAATAAAGCAGAGATTTGCTAGCCAGAACAGAAGAATAAAGGGGCCAAAGAGCAAGAACATTGAGGAGACGTTGCGTATGATATGGAGACACGCACCCACCAAGCAGAATCAAAGGTGATGGAATCGCATTTGAAAAATTAGCAGCTTGGCCACCCGCACCTAGAGAAGAAGATGGGTCAAATAGAAGTTGCTTCACTACACTAGACTCAGGGGGAGGGATTACCTGACACAACACAAATCTCGACAGTCAACGCCATCAAACAGGAGTGGCAAGGTGCAATCGGGCCGATGCACCACGAAAAGAGAGGAGAAATGAGGTGGCCGAGTTGGTTAGAAAGGGACCATCCACTAACAAGGAGAGAATTAGAGTGTTGTGCAACAAAATGCACAATCATAATTGCATCTAGCACAGAGACCACCACCACCATTTCCGCAAAGACTCAAAAAGAAAGCAAGCGAGGAGGAATGATTTAGAAAGTTCTTTGATATTTTCGAAGAACTTCATATCAATTTGCATTTGCTTGATGTTTTGTAGGAATGCCCAAGCATGCTAAGTACTTGAAAGATGTGTGGCCAACAAAATTAGATTGGTGGATGTTCAGACAAGAGCACCGGGACAGGAGCGCACCTACTGTGGTAATGAGCAAGATATCTAAAAAGCTCAGCATCAGGAGTTTTACCATCCCCATTCAAATTGGTAAAGCCGAGGCATAAGAGCCTGCGGTGATTTAGGGGTAGCAATAATCTAATGCCCCTATCTTTGTTTAACACCTTGGGGTTGGGTCAACCGAGACCAACACGATTAATGCTGCAACTGCGTACAAGTCGCGAGGGCACCCGATGGAATAATCGAGGACCCTCTCATCAAAGTGGGTAAGTTCATTATACCCGCCGATTTCATTATATTTTATTTTTAAAGTTGATGACAAGATACCCCGATCTTGGGACTCGCCACTCTTGTCCACTGGAAGAGCGATTATTAGTGTAAGAGTAGTGGACCTCAAAATGAGGGTCAGATGATGAAGAAGAACTCTTCCGGGTCTACCAAGAGATTAACCAACCCACACATTGCGCAGACCTTTGTAAGGCCGTGTGTTGTCGAGGCTAAGGGTGGGGTGGCAGATTCCATGTCCACGCCCTAGGAGATGATTACTTTTCGCCTAATCCATGGAGGGCTTCCGTTGTGAGAAGGAGCTGGAGGAAGAGAGGGACAGATTGGAGGTTGTTCCTCGAAAAGAGAAAATGATGGTTCTCGAAAGGAACAGGTATGAGGATGTCCCGAAAAGGATAGTCCACGCCGGTGTCAGCGACAGTAGTAAATCAGCGCCGCTGGGGAGGCAACCCAAGGGTACCAATTTCGATACAATTTTTTAATTTTTTCTCATTTGTGCTGATTTTGTTTATTTTCATCTTGTTGTTGTTTTTGGTGAGAATTACAATAAATGGAGGGAAGTTCCGAGTACTGAGAGGAAGCTAAGAAGCATGAAAGAGGGTGCGGGGCCGAATACCCACTTGTTCAAAAATGAAGAAAAACATGTTTTAGCTAGGCCTAGAGTGGCCCTGTGGAGCATTTCACCCTTTTGGAATTTTAATCGATGCTTTGGAGACATAGCATGATTCAAGGTGGGGTGAAGGTAATTTCAAAATTTTGTGCTTAATGATTGGTGAATTTAGTGCTTGATAGGTACGTCGAGGGAAAATTCTTTGAGCCGAGCATGATTCACCCACCCGTTGGTTTTGCTTTTGGTTATTTTTCCGGTTGGGGGTACTTTGAACCGAAGAATAAAAATTTCCTTTGTCCGTACATAGTTGTTTTTAGTCATATTTAGGGACTGTTCCTGACAATGGATGGATGATGACCGCCTTGAGGGAAAATTAGTCAATGTGTTTTGGTTTTTGAACTTGTAGCTAATTGATGGCTTCATGTTCTTGTTATGTGCTATACATGATTTTAGATGCAAGTGTGGTTAGTGTTAAAGCATGTGAGAAGTTGTATAACTCGTTTTGAGACACCTAAGCTCTTAAATGTGACTCTATGTGCTTAAAGCTTAATTTTTGAATTCTTGTGACAATGAGATAAGCAGTCTCATTTAATTTATCTTGAATTGAGCACGTGTCGTGAGTGTAAGGTATTTGAATATTCCATGCATTTGTGTAAAGGTCTATAAATTACCCAAAGGTGGTATAAAAATGAAATGAAGGGGTAGATTATAAGAGATGATTTAGGCATTTCTTTTGAATGAGCTAATTTTTATCTCGCTTTACCTAATTAATGTGGGAGGAAGAGAAGACTAGAGGTGCACTTGTTTAAAAACGAATAAGAGTTAGTAAGGAGTAAAAGAAGAAAATAGCGAAAAAGAAAATCAAAAGGAGAAGTTACTTACGTACTCCTTACTAATAAGTTAAGTGTGCATAAAGAAATGGGGAAACAAAAGAGGAAAATGGGAGTAGAAAAGTATAAAGAAGTAAGAGTGAAGGGTTCTTAAGGAGAGTGTGTTGTATTAAAAGCGCTTAGAAAGATAGTCACTATTATTAGCCATAATAGTACCTACTCGCCCTTAGTTTACATTACAACCCGATAAGTCCTACTTGATCTTACTTTTTAACATTCTTAAATTAGTGGAGTAAAATATTAAGGGCAAGCTTAAGGGTCACTACACGTGGCATGTGAATTCTTGTGAGAGTGAGCTTAATTCTTATCCAAATACCCATACACATTATAATTTGAAAATTTGTGAGTAAAAATGGGTAACTCTCTTGTTGTAAGGGTACATGATTTAATGAAGGATAAAAATTCATGTCGGATTTATTGATTAATTTTCATGAGTTTGTTTGAGATTGAGAGCTCTATCTTCGAGGTTAGGAAGTCTTAACATAACATATTTGCTTTTGATGGTTACAATCATGCATGCTATATTTTTAACTTGCTGTCTAAAAACAATGTTGTAGTGATAGCTTGAATTGTCTTGCTTCAATTAGCTACGTTTGAGTCTTCATATTCATGAGATGTAATAGAGTTGTTCGAGAATGAACAAGGCTTTAAGTGTGGGGTAGTGATCTCGGGCATAATTACGTTGCAAAGTGCTATTTTTATAGCTTAATTTAGTCATGTTTGTCTAATTATACAATTTACATTCTTATGCGATTTTGTGTAAATTTGGGTACGCACTAACCAACGTGATTAGTCCTTGTTTTGTAGGTGAAAAATGCATATTAAGGACTAAATAATGATGGGTGAAGTGAAGGAATGAAGTTGAGAGTGAATGACAATGGATGGCAAGAAAACATGCCATGGCAAGGCCGCCGCTGTGCAGCATGCCATGTTGTGCGTGTGCTGCGTCAACGCGTGCCACACCAAGGCCATGCGCGCAAGATTCTACCCTCCAAGGTGCCTGTGGGCCAGCTTCCATGCCACGCTAGGCATTGCTGTGCGCCGCAGCCGTGTCACGCTTGCCAATGGCCGTGATCAACGCCGTGCGCGCCGCCGCCGCGCCATGCCTCGGCCAAGCAACTTTCAAAATGAAATTTCCAAAGGGCTTCCGCATTACCTCTCGTAAGGCGTGAGGCAAATTAGCGCATTCACCCACGGCCAATTTTGAGCTATTCCATGACAGCAAATAAATTGAAAAATCCCATTTGCTATAAATTCAACCCTAGTTCCTAATACCGGGGTCACGAAATATTTTCTGAAACTTGAGGAGCTTAAGGGAGAAGTGAAGAACTCACCTAGGGTTCACTAATTTTACATTCTCTTTTACCTATTATTGTAAGTTCTCTACTTTAACGATGTTTTTAAGTTATTGTACGAACATGAGTGGCTAAAACCCTTCCCCTAGGGCTGAGGCTACGATATGATTGTAATGCATGAATTTGTTTCGGTTTGAGTTGTTAATTGCTGTTTATCTTACATTGTTTATTATGGTTGTTTTATGTTTGACTATGAAAACATACATGTTAAGCTCAGGTAAAAGCTTGAAAGAGTAACCCTAAAAAGAACATAGGAATGTAGGGAGCAAGTTCTTATCTTACGATAAGATTCACGGTTAGGATAGAAATTATACCTAATTTGCCTTGCTTGGTTGATAAAACGGGATGATAGCAAGACACCGACTTACAATTATCACATCACCGCTCATAAAGTAGTTGTGAAGCTAAGGTTAAAGGGAATGATTAGGAGGTACGAAGTCCATAATCAAGAGCACAAACCCCGTAAAACCACATCCATGTAGTTGAATTGCCCACGAACTAGATGTCACATCCCCACTCAACGATGTAGTTGTGAGGCTAGTTTGACGTGTTTAGAGGCTCGAGAGGCCATGAACATCGCATTTCCAACTATGTGAGACAACAATTGAAAATTTCATATGTGAACCATTACAAAGTATAACATTGCATGATTATCCTACTTTAGCTCTAGTTGTTTCTTATATTGTTTTTACTGTTTTGTGACCACTACAAAATCCTAATTATAATTTAATAAAACTTCTATCACCAACACTTGTGAATGTTAATTTTACATGTGAATTTGATAATTCACAATTAAGTCCAAACAGGGGTTCGCAGATTCGCTCTTAAAAAGGGTCAGATATTTGTACGATCACAGACGCTATGTGCGCTGCATGCAACACTTTCCAAGGCCATTTAAGTGTGAACATGAGTTACGTATGTACAAATTTTATTCCAAGTGATAAGAAATAATTATTAAATGCTTGAGATGAAAACTCTATAGCATTATCAAAGCGAATGGACTTAAATTGATTATCAAAAAATTAAGCCCATAATCGTATTATTACGCCATAATAATTTTGCAAAACCTGGGTTGCTAGATCACAATAGGCACAATATGCGACTGTTTAGAAGTAGACTCTAATAGGGACAATAAAGTATCTAAATGACCCACTAGGTAGGTGGATAGGCCCATAAATATCCCCATGTATATGTTTCAAGAACGAGGACTCAATTCACCTTTTGTTGGTGATTGTCTCACTAACTTGCCCTTATAACAAGCAAGAAAATTCACCATTTGAAAGAACCCTTCAAGTTCTTTGCTGAATGCCTATTTGAATTTTCTATAATTCGCCTCATCATTGTAGATCCGTGATGCTTCAGAAGATCATGCTAGAGTACGAAAATATTGAAATTAGTAAACTCTGGTTTAGTATGTAATGTGCCTTAATTACACTAATCTTTAACCAATACAAGCCGTAACATAACAGGAAACTTATCTAACACATGTCCGCCCGTAGACATTCTTGTTGATATCAAGATATTCAAGATTCATCTCATCCATTGTATTGATATGATAATCATTTTCATATATATCTTTAAAACTCAACAAGATTACTCAATATTTGGTGAGAAAATATAGCATTATTTGCGATGAGTTTAACTCTCTAGGCAAGATTATAATGACTTTTTCAAAACCTCTCGATCAAATCTCGCACTACCAAAGGTCACGCCCGAGTTCAAACCCCGGACGTAACACGCACTTGAAGCCAAGTGACGCTAAGTCAACCCCGGGTCTATCATTCACTAGCACTGAGTAAACATGCACAAATGGGAACTTTTTAAATAACATCATGAAAATATTTATAAAGGACAAGTCCGAAACATAAAAGCCCCAAAACATTTGAACAAATGGGCCGAGCAAATATGAAAATCATGTCTGCCTAAAGCCATCTAACTATGGTTGCTGGACATGTCTCAAATTTCAACTCTAAGTCTAGATAAAAATAGTAAAGAAACTAAATGAATAAAATGTGCCTCAATACGAGGGCTCACACCGTCGCGTCGATAGAGAGACCCGAACATAATCGGCTAACGGTGTTGGGTATGAGAACCCGTGGATCAGATTATGAAATAATACAAGATAAATATGTCAAGATTTCCTTTGAATGTACCGAGTAAGGAGAGAAACATAAATACGAAAGAACTAGAATCAATTGAAATGACATGAGACCAAATCAAAATAACAAAATCGATACAAGTGGAATATGAACCATATGGTCAAAAATAACCCTAACATGGTCATAAACATGCCCTAAGTCTCAAATACTAAGTCTAAAGATACCGCACCGAACTCGACCGAGAAATCTCAAGAATGAGCTGAAATCGACTAGGGAGTAGCTTGTAACCGATATATGCAACCACGTGAGCTAAACGTGGAGTCCGATGTATACACTCTATCGGTAGGACCCAATATACTTCCTGCTGTGTATAAAGGCATGAACCGAGTGATCACAAAGGTCTGGGGCCATTCAAGCCAATAATATGTAATTATAACCTACGTTGGCAATGTAGTTCGGGAACTCCGGGTGCGCTCGGAACCCCGATCCGGGCCGTTGCTAAGTCCTTCTCCCATTGGAAAACCTATATTGAACTACTACGATGATAGCTAGTAAACCTGGGTCCAAGACTAGTCAAAGAACGTATAACCGCAAGTACCTTTGAGAGTCTTATTTCCGACTGCATTCTCAAACTAGGCTCTAGATCGATCAAAGATGCCATCTTGAAGCATCGTAACCGCCTAAGAACAAACTAAAATCCGAACCGGGGTTCAGGAAAGTCAAAGTGCCATCTTTGAATGTCATGACCGCCTAGTGGACCAATAACCAATCTCCGATTCCCGATATCTAGGAGGTACTACCGGCACCTCGAGAAATTCTCTAGTCAAACTAATCACCGACATTATTCCGGTCAACTCCTGAGATCGCTAAAACCGACCGAGGCTAAACCGACATTCCCGAAAGTGATATTGAGTAAATAAATTCGTGATGATACTGACTAATTAAACCTTTAATCGAGTTTCTGATTCATACAAATACTATAGTTATTTCCTAACTTTGAAGGATTAAAACTTCAATAATTCACAATTATATAGGATTCTCGGCTTCGCCCAAAAGTTAGGCTAAAATTCTACTTCATGGAATAGGCATCATTTTAGTCACAAACTGGTAGAAATTAGCTACGATGAATATAAATTAAGATTCCACAAGAATTAATCAATAACAATAACTATATCTTCAATTTCGTAAGTTCAGGGCTCGGACTTAAAGTTACCGACAGAGAGTATTTGGGGGACGAAGGGGAGAAAATATCCTTGCCGAATTCTCCATACCCGAAGATGAAATCCTCGGTGAAAATCTCAAAGGAAAACCGAGAAGATTGACGTTTTCCCTAGCTTTTATTCTGTGCTTCTAGAGAAACTCTACACTCTGTTCTTGAGAATGAGAGAAGGAATTTGGGAGGAAAACTATTGGTTACCCCTTCTAAAACCCCTAAATGAACCCCAAACGACGTAGCTTAGTGGACTAGGTAGGTGGAATTTTACAAAAATAACCTCGAATAATCTCAAATCAGCCGATAAGAACCAATGGGCCTCGTAACGGGCCGCTAGAAATGACGGCCCATTGACCGCCATGGCTTTAGGTTTAGAAACTAGATTCACACGGGTGACCCACGGTTAGGTACCACACCGCTGGAAGAACAACGGCCTTGATACCTCCCACCGGAACCGGTAAGAAAACCGGCATGGGGACAACGGGTGATAACAATGACTCGTTGGTAAGACCAATGTGCCGCGTATCCTTGTGGTTCCCATGAATGTGGGTTCGAACCGAACGATGGGCAGTCAAGCAACTGCCTATCGAGACTACCACGGCCGTCGTCCCTCTCGTTGTCTCGAGGAAAGGGTCCTAGACCTTCGAATTGGGATTCAATGGCCACCGACAACCCTCTATTAGATCAACGGGTTGTCCTATGACTAATTGTTTTCCCTAGGAAAAGTTGTTGCAACCTACAACTCGTTACAACGGCTCCATCGTTCCACCAACTACTCTGTTGTATGGTCGTCTGAGATAGAAAATTTTCTGGGGCTTCCTATGGTTTTTCATGCAATGTCTAAATTTGTCTAGAAAAGTTTCGGGTGTTACATTATCTCCACCTTGGGATCATTCGTCCCCGAATGAAGACCAAAACTAGGAAAAGAGTGAGATTTCAAAATTTTAGGCTATGACTCGATTTTTTAAAGAGTAACCTGACCAACCGATTTGCACCGTACTACCGTAGCCGATGCAACTAGAATGCATGTAGAAAATCTAAATAAAGTTGACGAGTACGAACTGAATAGAGTAATTTGAGAATGAATTTAATACCTCGATTCGGGGTCCTGACTGGAAGGGAACAAGTGAGGGTGTCTGGCCATCGTGTCTCGTTTCGTTTCCCATGTGGCTCCTCAACTTGCTTATTTCTCCATAGCACCTTGATCGGAAGCTATCTCCTTGTTCCTCAGCTTTAGAACCTGGATTATCAGTGATCCGGACTGGCTCCTCCTTATATGTGAGACTATCCTTTATCTCCACACTTGCCTAATGGTACTACCGAAGTTGGATCACCAATGCACTTCTTCGTGGCGACACATGAAAACCTGGGTGTACAGCTGCTAGTTCTGATGGTAACTCTAGCTCATAGGACACCTTACCAATCGCTCAAACCTTATAGGGTCCATATCGTGGGATCGAGCTTTTTCCTCTTAATATCTCATCACCCCTTTCATGGGTGAAATTTCTCTGTAAACCCAATAATCCACAACGAACTCCAATTCTTCTCACATTCGTATAAGATTTCTGACCGCTTCCGGGAATGTTTTCAACCTCTCTCTAATGATTGTACCTTCTACATAGCTTCATGAATCGAGTCTCGCTCTATCAAAGTTTCTTCACTAACCTCAAACCACCCTATAGGGATCTACATCACACCATATAATACCTCAAATGGGGTCATCAATGCTAAGAGCGATAGTTGCTATTGTACGAAAACCTCGATAAGAGGCAATGGTCATCCTAATTACCCTTAAAATCAATTGCACACGCCCTAGAATATCCCCTAAGGTCTCGAATAGTCCGCTCACCCTTGTCCATTTGTCTGGGGATTGAAAGTTGTACTCAGATTGACTCCGTACCAAGTCCTTTTCGAAAAGACTTCCCGTAAGGAGAGGTGAATTGATACCTCGCTTGAAATAATGGACAAGGGCACCCCATGAAGTCTTATTAGCTCCCGAATATAAAGTCTAGCATAGTCCTCAAATGACCCTAGTTTTAACTAGAGGAAATGTGCTGACTTGGTCATCCGATCTACTACAACCCAGGATTGAGTCACGTTGCTACCAAGTCCAGTGGCACTCGTAATGAAGTCCATATTTACTTCTTCCCACTTCAATGTGGGTATACCGATATCTTGAGTCATGCCTCCGGGTCTATGGTGTTCTACCTTGACTTGTCGCGCTCGGGAACCTGTGCTGGCAACCATGGCCATATTCCTTTCATCTCTCGCTCACCAAGAACATCTCCAAGTCGCGGTACATTTAGTAGTACTGGTGAAAATAGAGTATCTCGAACTGCGGTGCCTCTTTTATCCAAGATTCGTTGTCTCAACCGGCCAACATTCGGCACACACAACTCCGCCCCGGTAAAGGAAAGCACCCATCTCCTTCTTTGGGAGAAAGCTTCTATCTTTTCGATGGTTGCTTCTCAGTTTAAGTAAATGGATCTAATCCTCACCTGATTTAACTTCAACTACCAAGGATGAATCGACTTGCTTTGCATTACCACGCCACCTTCAAATTTGGACCACTCAACCGCACTCCTAACCTGCTAGCTTGTGAACTTCTTTTGCTAGCTCCCTATTGGTCCTCCCCACGTGAGCTAAGCACTTCCCATGTAATCGCCTTTCTTAGGGCGTCGTCCACACATTGGCCTTACCTGGTGGTACATCACACTCATGTCGTAATCCTTGCCAGCCCAACCGCTGCCTCCGACGCAGTTTAGGTCCTTCTGCCGAAAACATATCAAGGCTCTTGTGATCTCAGAATATCCATACGTTAGCCCCCTACAAGAGGCCTCCATATTTTTAACATGAATACCACCACGCTAACTCCAAGTCATGAGTTGGATAATTCTCACGAACCTTGAGCCGTCTGAGGCATAGGCTATCACTTTGCCCCGCCGCACGTAACGCAACCGAATCCAACTCGAGGCATCACAATAAACAACCAACCCATCTAATCCTTCTAGTAAGGTTAACACCGTACGGTGAGGTGAGTCGAAGTCTTCAACTTTGAAAACTTTTCTCACACTCGTCCGACCACCGGAATTTCACCTTCTTCTCGGTTAACTTGGTCAAAGGAGATTCTATGGAGGAGAAACCTTCCACAAATCGTAGGTGGGCTAACACGCTAAGCCCGTGGAAGCTCCTAATTTCAATGGGAGATGAGGTCCGGGCCAATCTTTCAATGTCAGCAGTTTTGTGAGGTTCTACCTGTATCCCCTCACTCGACCACATGACCCAAGAAGGTCACTTGACTTCAACTAGAAATCACACTTGCTAAACTTGTGAATAACCTGTGATCTATGAGGTCTCAAATGCTAACCTTAGGTGATTGGCATGCTCTTCCTCATTTTTGGAGTGTCAATAAGAATGTCGCCGATAAATACGATGATGAACATATCCAGTAATCGCTTGAAGACCCTATTCATCAAATCCATGAAGGTTGTTGGGGCGTTCATTAACCCAAAGGAAATCAATTGCTAAACTAATAGTGACCATACCAAGTTCGAAAAGTTGTTTTCTGTGATGTCACACTCCCTAACCCCAAAGCGACGGTACCGACCGATATCGATCTTGGAGAAACAAACTGCTCCTCGAAGTTGGTCAAATGTATCGAAATTTCCGGGTAGAGGGTACTTGTTCTTAACCGTGACCTTGTTCACTCGACGGTAATCTATGCACATTCCGAGGGTACCGCTTTTCTTACGCATGATAGCACTGGAGCACCCTAGGGAGAGATGCTGTCCGATAAAACCTCTTTTATCAAGCGATCCTTTAACTCACTCCTTCATATCCTTAAGCTCACTGAGCCATTCTATAAGGAGGGATGGAGATGGGCCGAGTGTCCGAGAGAGATCTATTCAAGTCTATTTCCCCGCTCGGGGAACTCCTGGAAGATCCTCGAAAACACATCCGGGAACTCGCCGACAACCGGAACCGATCAGATGGCCGGGGTCTCGTAGTTGGACTCTTGACCCGAAATCCGATGGTATAGACATCCTTTGGAAATGAGTTTCTCGGGCCTTAAGGGAAATAAACCTTACCCTTAGGCACCGAACTATCGCCCCGACCATTCTAGCACTGGTTCTTGGAAACCGAAACTTGACAACTCTAGTTCTCATAGTTTCTACTGCGTAATAACAAGAATATAACCAATTCATGCCAAGAATAAGGTTGAAGTCGACCATGTCTAGGCTCTACGAGATCAACCGAAATTACTTTATTCAGACTGAGACTGCGTTTATACACCCGATTGGCTCTGACCGGCTCGCCAACCGGGTGGAGACTGAGAATGGTTCCGAGAGGACTCTAGACTTATATTGAACTCGAACCGCTATATGGAGTCACTAACAAAATAGTAGCTCCCGGATCTAAAGGGCATATACGTCTAGATGGAAAAGACGTAACATACTGAAAAGAACTAAGCATCAAAGAGCTTTCCCGATCCCGATGAGAAGATAGAGCATAGAAATGATTCTGGCGCCGACTCCCATCCGTACCTCCGAAGGAATTCGCCGCCGAGCTGGTCACCTGGCTGGAGTCAGCGAGGTAGTGGATTGTGATCTTCCCCATCCCGCCGACGGACATTCTTTAATTCGATGCCCGAGCTTTCCACAACCGAAATAGCCCTCTCTCTCGCCCCGTAGAAATTCTTCAGATGATTCTTGGCCGCACTTGGGGCAAACTAGATACTCCGTTCCCTATACCGCAGCCCGAGACTGAAGCAGCTCGATGACCCACCCCTCCTATCCTAGTGGGATCGAAAGGTTGGGCGCCGGGCCGAACTAGGTGTTGGGGCCCTCTCGCTTTGCCGCTGTGGGCGGCTACCACCACTAGATCTCTGATGGACGAAATCTAAATGACCAGTTCTTGCCCTTTTGTTCTTTCTCTCCATATCCTTCAATTTTTAAGCTTCCCAATTTGCTGAACATAAACAATCATGCTAGAAAGGTCCATTTCCTTGATCAACATCGCGGTCCTGCACTTCTTGAGGACCAGATTAGATACCACATTAACGAACTTCAAAGATGCGCATCCCTTTGCTCCTGGCCACCATCTCCGGAGAATACTTTGATAACCCGGTAAACTCCAAAGCATACTCCTCCATCGGCCCCGTTGCCCCGCCGCAGTTCATAAACTCTTCCATCTGCCCTCACCCCAAGGGAAATACCTATCCAGGAAAGTCGTGTGGAACTCTTCCCACTCTATTGGCCCCCGCTCCCGTTGGCCACCCTCCTTCCACTGCCATACTAAACCAAGCACTTTGTTTGTAGTACTGTGTCAACACTCTAAAGGAGCCGACACTCATAATATGCAATCTTCCCGACCTAATCTACAAACTCTTGGGGGTCCTCCCCTTGGGATTCCCTTCAAACGATGGAGGGTTCATAGGGTGAAGTCCCGCACTTTGCACGCGGCAGATCCATTCGTGTTCACCGACACCACCTCGTTGATTCACCTACTAGTCACGGTCTAGGCCAAGAATCGAATGGCCACTCTAAAATCTACAGAGAGAAAACCGTATCATCTTGGAGGAGTCAAAGGTGTCTATTGGCATTATCGCGCCCTTCTTTTGGTACGTCTCTGGGAGGCATGGTTCATCAAACGAAACAGAGTATGAATTAAGCATTTCGGGAATCAATTCACGATAAGGAATATGAACAAAAGGGAATTTTCCTAATAACATCTCAGCCTCCTCGCCATAAGTGTGGCGTGCTTCACACTCTAAATGGACTCTACTGATGCGACTTTCGGGATTTACGAGGATACTATAAAACCTAGGGCTCGATACCAAGTTTTTCATGCCCCGAGTTTACACCCGAATTGTAACACTATCTGGAAGCCAAGTGACCCCAAGTCAACCCCGGTCTATCATTCACTAGCATTTTGAGTAAACATACACAAATGTAACCCTTTAAATAACATCATAAAACATTTATGAAGGACAAGTCTCGAAAACATAAAGTTTAAAACATTTGAATAAATAAGCTAATAAATCTCAAAATCATGTCTGCTTGAAAGCCATCTAACCGAGGAGTTGCTGGGACAAGCCCCAACCTAACTCTAAGTATAGCCGAAAATAGTAAAGAAACTCGAAATGAATAAAATGTGCCTCGAATATGAGGATTCACAATGTCAAGACGATGTGGCAGACCGTAACGTACCGTCTAACGGCCGGGTTTGAAACCCGCGATTGTATCATGAAACAATACAAAATAAAAGATGGGCCGCATTTTTGAATGTACTGAAAGGAGAGAAACATAAATAACATGAAAGAACTAGTAATCAACCGAAATGACATGAAATGACCAACTCGAAAATATTGGAAAACTAATACAACCGGAATATAACCGATATGGTCAAAATGCCCAAGCCGATGGTCATAAACATGCCCAGGTATGAAATACCGAGTCCGAGATACGCACGAACCGATCTAAACCGAACCGGATCGAGAAACTGACAATGGAGCTAACCGACAAGGGAGAGTTTGTAACCACAGTAACCACGTGAGTTAAACGCGGAGTCCAATGTATACGCTCCATCTCAGAAGACTCCAATATACCTTGTCGTGGTATAAAGGTATGAACTGGGTGATCACAAAGGTTTGGGGCCATTCGTGATCAATAATATGTGCCGTAACCTACGCCGGAAATGTAGTCTGGGAACTTGGGTGGTTGAAACCCCATACGCTCGATGTCCAACTCCCACAGAAAACCTATAATCAACTACTAGGTTGATAGCTCTGAAATCGGGGTCCAAGAATAGTTAGGGACGTATAAATACAAGTAACTCCGAGAGTCTTATCGAACCATATTCTAAAACGGCTCTAGATCGGCCGAGCTACTTATTTAGAAGCATCACAAACCGTCTAAGAACAAACCGAAATCAATTAGGGTCCAGGGAAAGTCGAGCTATTTATCTTGAATGTCATGACTTCCTAAGTGGACCAATAACGAATTTCGATTCGAGCATTCAGGAGGTACTACTGCACCTCGAGAAATTCTATAGTCAAACTCATCAACTGGGATATTATTCTCGTCAACCCGAAGGTCGTTAAAATCTAACCGAGGCTAGACCGACATTCCCTGAAAGTGATATCGAGTAAATAAATTCCTAAACGAGATCAATTAATTAAACTCACTGCTTTGACCATACAAATAATACAGAATTTCCTAACTTTTAAGGATTAACGCATGATTCAATAATTTAAGAAATATACAGATTCTCGGGTTTCTTCTCCAAAAGTTAGCTAAAATTCTACTACCGGAATAGCATTAATATTTTAAGTCACAAACTCGGTGGAAATTAGCTATGAAGAACATAAATTAGGATTCCAAAAGAATTAATCAAGAACAATAACCATATCTTCAATTTCGTAAGTTTAGGGTCTAACCGAAAAATTATCACAAAGAGAGTTTTGGGAAGCAAGGGGAGAACAATCTCCTTTCTCGAATTCTCACATACTTGGAAGCATTTAAACTCTGTGAAAATCTCGAGCAAAACCGAGAAGATTGATGTTTGCCCTAGTTCGTTCGTGCGTCCGTGAGAAACTCTACGCCTGCTTCTGAGAATGAGAAGGAATATGGGGAGAAACCACTGTTACCCCTTCTAAAATTCCTTTAATGAATCCCAAACAATGTAGTTTAGTGGACTAGGTAGGTGAATTTTACAAAATAACCCCGGGATTTAAATCTAAAATCTGCCGACAAACTAACAGCCCGAATGTTATCAGAAATGATGGCCCGTTGAATCTAGCCGTGGTTTCTAGGCTCGAAAACTAGATTCACACGAGTTACCCACGGTTAGGTACAACTATTCTTTGAAAGAAACAACGATCTTTGATACCTCCCGTTGAACCGGTAAGAAAATCGAGCACGAGGACAACTATGATAACAACGATTTGTTGGTAGGACCAACGGTCCATTGTATACCTCTTGGTTTCCATGGCCGGGTTCGAACCGAACGTATGGGTGGTCACAACGGCTCGTTTAAATTATCACGTCGTTGTCCCCTTCCGTTGTCTCTGAAAAGCGGTCCTGGGTGACCTTGGAACTTAGGATTCAACACCACAGGACGGCCCATTGTTAGTATCAACAGATGCCCTATGACTCGTTGTTTTCTCCCGACAAATCTCGCTGCAACTCCACGACTCGCTATAACTATTCATTGGTTCCACCAACTAGTCCGCTGGTAGTCGCCTGAGACAGAAATTTTCTCATTTTCTCGTGGGTTTTTCATGCAACGCCCAATTTGGTCTATGAAAGTTTCATGTTAGCAAACTTAAATCATAATAATATTGATCTTGCCTATATTTAAATGAAAAAATATATAATTTATTAAATTATCTTTATTTATATTCACGAAAAGTCATAATGAATAAAATAAATATCTTCATATCGGACAATTTACTTTGAGAATTATCCATATTCTAACCTTTTCAAATTCTTGGTGACAATAGAGTCTCGTGTTGATAAGTATAATGAAATAATAAAGCAAGAGGAAGAATATTGTAGAAAAAGAGAGAAGAGAGAATAATCTTTATTTCACAAGGTGATTTACAATGAAAAGAACTCATCTATTTATAGATAAGACTAACCCTAACTTAGACATCTATTATAATACAAATACAAAAGAGCTTATTCGATTGCAAGCTCATCTAATCCCAACATTAATCCACTTGCAAGTTTATCCAATGAATATTCATAATATAATATATTTATAACACTTTATCATTTTTATCTTCTTTCCTTTTTCTTTATCTTTTTATAGATTTTTGTTATTCTTAAAATAAAGGTCTTTAGATAAAATAATGTGTTTTTGATATATGGAGAATATTTTTGAATTTCTTTTTTGGTATTTAGTTAGATGGTAAAAAATATTTTTACTTTAGCAAATTGGATAGAATTTTGATTAGATCTTCGTGTATATTAAAAATTAATAATAATATTTAAGTGTTGGTCAAAATAATGGAGCTAATTTCATATAAATACCAATTAAGATACTCACTCGTGAAAAGTCAACTGCCTTTTTGTCTTTATAATTCAAAAGTTACTCAACTATTGGTGTTTCACTCAAAAATCACTTCTAATTATTGGTATTTTACTCACAGCCACTCAATCAATTAGATAATTTTTTCATTTATATTCTTTCTCGATATAAAATTTTTATTTTAACCCAAATTTATAAAAAATAAAAAACTACACATATAAACTATTTTATTGACCCAACCCATTTGATCTGATCTACTAAAACTTTGGGATAAAGGTATATATTGAAGAAACATAATTGAAATATGTAATTTTACTTGCACCATCATTGATTTAACCATCTTAAGAAGCATTTTAATTTTTCTTTTCGCAACACCTTTGTTATGAAATATTGAAATATTCAATTGATCAACAATTTCATTTTCATCACAAAAACTCGTTTAATAGAGGCAAAACGTATTCATGGCCTCAATTGGTTCTTAATACTTTTATTGACCGGTCTACTTGATTTTCAAACTTTTTTCACATATTTCTTTGAAGCAAGAAATTAATTTAGAGTTATGTGAAATTAAATAGATAATAATTGAAACGTAATATTCTCACAAATGTAATAAAATTTAAAGCTACATGTCATGTTCTTATATTTATAGGAACATAAACTCCAGAGGAATCTATTACAATGAATATTTAATTCTGATGATATTAAATAATTTTTAGCTTTTTCCAAACTAGATAATATTTACAAGTGAACTTATTCATTTGGCCATGAGTCTATATGATCAAATCTAGCATGCCAAATGTTACATCATTCTTAGAATTGTGTGATAAGGGAAGGAAAAGTTACCAGCTTGAATTTAAAAATAATATTCAAATTTATTAAAGATAAAATCGAAATTAAATAAGTTGTTCCTATATGGTAGTACAAGGAGAATTGATTGAAAAACCTAAATGTAATAAACCAACATAGAAGTAATAATATCCTTGAAAGTTTAAGAATTGATGTATTATGTAGGAAAAGTCTTGATTTTTATGTAAAATTAATTAACATGATACAATCCTTTTAACTATCTTATTATTATTTTCTACATATATTCTCATTACACATGGGAGACCTATTAAGAGTCAACAAGGCTCCACTTTTCACTATATGGTATATGACTCCTAAGTCAATTATGACAAAAAATTAATCTTGGCAAAAAAGTTACTGTTAGCAACATATATGTTACTAGCATAAGGAACATAGAGTTAAAGCGGGCATTACCGGGTTTTCTGGTCGATTTTTTTTTCAAATTTCTGCTCCGGCTTTCGATTTTCTATGAATAAGAAACACATCGAACACAGGACCGTTTTAATTCGATTCTACTTGCTTCATTTTTTTAATTCGATTCGATTTATTTATTTTGGTTATTCCGCCTTTTGGGCTCGTTGATGGGCTTTTTTCCAAGTTGTAAAACGGGCCGCTTTTAAATAAAATATATATATTTCACGCTTTTTAATTCAAAATGATCTACTTTTAAACTATTGTGAATCTTGATTTTATTAATATCAATTATAAATTTATAATAAAAATTAAAATTTTATAAATCGAGTGCCTACCGCCTACACTTCAAAATGGCATAACTTACCATCTCAAATTCTCAATGACAAGTTGACAACCCAAACAAACACGTACATAAAGCATCACTACGGTCGATGGGCACCGGGGCATTCCCAAACCCACACAGACAAAGCATACAAATTTGAAATTACAATACACACAAAATAACAAAATCATAATCAACATTCAACACTTCAAGAGGGTGCCATTACTAAATAGAAATTTCAAAGACACTCTGTATGGTACACACAAAGTCACAAACTGCTGGAACTTCAAAGTTAAAATCACAAAAAAACACCAAATTCATTCAACCCACTCCATAATATTAAATACGAATAACATTGAGATTACGCTCAAGACACTTCTCAACATGCTTCTTCAAGTGTGCTGTTCCACACAATTTTGGATCACAATTATAGATCACTCCACATCTCAAGCACCTAGCTTTACGCCCTTCTTCATTATTTTGAACAACCTCAAAGTATTTCCAAATGGGTGAGCTAAATTTAGGAGACATGATTGAACTTGAACGTTGAGCCTAATAAATAGTAAGATAAAATCAAAAATTATAATATAACTTTCAAGATAAAAAAATAATATTACAAAAAGATATCATCAATGAAAATGAGACTACAGAGAGTACGAGACAAAATGACAATGACCAAATGAATAAAGTAGTCAATAATTCAACTCACCGGGCAATTGGGTAGGCACTAGTGAAGCCAATTGCAAATTGCAATCATACATCAACAATGCAAGACTCTCTTCCATTTATTGCCATCTCTAAAGATAATTTAATCAAATATGTCATAAAAAATAAATTAGTATACTATTAATTTATTATTGCATTAAAACTTAAAAGTCTAAACAACCAACTAAAAATATAAAATCTTACCAAGCTCAAGTTTCTCAAGATACTCCAAACTTTCCTCAACACAAATAGATTAGCCTGCCTAAGGCAATCTTGACACAAACAAGAGATTGCAATACATTTAGGAATCAATGAACTTCTAAATGGATCAAGAATACGACCACGAGTACTAAATGCACATTCTCGACGCCACACTTGAAATTGGAATAGCCAAATACATCACGAGCTAACTCGAAAGAACATAAACCCGAGAATTAACCTCCACCAATCTAATATATCAAAATCATCGGGACCTGCCTGTTCACTAATGTATCTATCCAACTCCGATTTAGCACCTCCACTTCCACAATCTTCTTTTGTTTTTTCAAGTAAAGCTTAGTTCTCAAGGCTTTGTTTACAATAGCGCCAACTAGATGTATCGATGTGTCCTGAGATGAAGTTGATCTAGACGGGAGATGAGACGATTAGATCCTTTAGAATATTGTCTTATATACACTTCAAACAAAGAAGTCATATAATCACGCACTGCTTCATTTACTTTCTTTCCTATTTCCTTTCCCAAATAGTCTTCAAGTGCAAAGTTAACATACACAAACTTATTTCGAGGATCTAACAATTTAAGTAATAAAATCATTTTTTTCATCTTTTCAGACGACCCCAATATTTCTTAAACTTTGTTTCATCCGCTCGTACCACGTTATCTAAATTAAGTGGATCTTCACTTGCTAAACACACTTCAAAATGCATCAAGCCTACATATATCCTCAAAATGAACATTAGAAGTAACATAATGTGAACTCAAACCTTATTGAGCTCGTGAGAATCTTTCAAGAAACTTAACCACATTCCTCACATTCGCCCAATCATCACATTTGAGCGGACTCTGGGCACACTTCCATCTTCACACACATTAGTTGAAAGACAAGCATTAAATTGGTAATCAAAAAGATCAAACCTATCAAAGGCCTTCTAAAACTTTTTGTGTCGTATCCAAATTTATCAAATAGGGAATTTCACCTTATAAGAACACTAGCTACAATGTTTATCACATTCTACCTTTTGACTACAACATTTAAAGTTTCTTGTTCTGTGGATGATTTAACATACTTCACCATTTGTCGAACCCTTTCGACGGTATGATCAATTTCTTCAAACCTTCTTGCACACATCATTAAGTATGTGAGCCATACATCCACATGAAGATGCTTAATTCTTCCATTATATTAGTTCCCACATATTCAACTGCTTAGACAATTCTTTAACTGTAACATTATTAAAGATGCATTGTCAATAGTTATAGAGAATACCTTGTCCAAATGTCAATCAAGCAAACAATTACATAGCCTCGCCATTTGCTCACCCTTATGAGAGAGATTGGGCAAAAATTTAATATTCTTTATGCAACACCCACCCCTATCAATAAAGTGAGCAGTCAAACATATATATACTTACCTTGCAATGATGTCCATGTGTCCGTGGTGAAGACAAATTCTTATTGTAATTTTTTAAAAGATTTCTTCTAATCTTGTCTCAATTCATTTATAAACTCATACCATCCTCTGTTATTGTTCTAATGAAGGAATTCTAAATAGAGGTTGGGATTTGCTCATAAACTTCTGAAACTTTCCTTCTCTACAAAGCTAAATGGTAGTTCATCAATTATCATTTCAAATATAAGCCTTTCAACTACATCTTGTTCAAATTTAAAGTAATACCGAGTTTGAAAAGATATTTTCATTCGGTAGTTTCAACGAGTGCTTTATACGCCTTGCACCTATCCACTGTTTCAAACCCGTGTTCCATTTTTACTTGTATTAAGCAAAGATAAGTATTGTTACAATACTTGCACTTCGCTCTACCAACATTTTCAATACCTTATCAAATGAGCCCAACCCCGTATCTTGGTTGCATTTCTTCCTTTTCTTTGTGTCCTGCTTGAGTGTCGTCAGCTGTCAGCTTGAACCAACATCACTTACTCTAATTTTCACTGTTCCATCTATACAAATTAAAAGAACAAATCATAATAATTAACCAACAAATCAACAACCAAATGTGATGATAGGTCAAAAAGACAAAACTATTCAAAGAATCAAAGTATTAACTATTAAGTATGTATGCTTTAAAGCATTTCAAAACTATTCAAAATAAATTAATATTAAGGGGTACTTGGTGAGGAAGCAAAGGTGTGCTATGCATATGCCTATAGGAGTCTTCTCTCGAGCTCCGAGAAGATGTCCAAATTACATTAATGGTGTTTTTTCTTTTTCTTCTTTGTATTTATACAAAGCTAGCTACTATTCTGAACTCTTTAACTTTATCCTTTATGTTGTACTCTCGTCCATAAAATATTAAAGTTTAAGTGCTCTAGTAGTCTAATATTACATCTTACCAACAAATTAGGTGGCTTGTTTCTCTTATATTCCACTTAGTCTTTGATCTCTATTCCATTTATGTTGAACTATGAATAGAATGTTACACTATTAGGTGGAGAAGTCTTTAACTAATGTGTGAAATTTGGATTATAGTGTAACATTAGTTTGTAGGTAAGATGTCAAATAAAGTTTAAGTGATATATATTCCCGCTTATTTGACATCCTTTATGTTGTATTCTAGCAAATCCCATGTATAAATAATATAATAACATTACTTATCTAGAGAATCTCTGCAGGGCTAGTATATTATGATTCAATTTTCCCATTCATCATATGTAATATTACTTTCACTACTTGTTTTTTCTTTTTTTATTTATTTCTGCAATCATACAAAGATCACATTCACACGTGCTCACAAAAGATCATAAATCGCTACCACAAAGCAAGTCAAGCAACCGCGTCACTTCAAGATTTCACAAAGAATCTCATTCAATTCTCAAATTCTCAATATTACTTTCACTACGCTTATTTTTTTCTTTTATTTATTTCGGCAATCACAAGATCACATCACAAATAAGATCACAATTCACACTTCACAAAGAATCATTGCATCATAGTTCACACTTTTTACAAAGACACAAATTCACAATTCACAATCACTGTGTCACAAGTAATCTGTATCAATTCTCAAATTCTCAATATTTAACTGGGATAATGGGATTGTTAATTTGTCATTCCATTTTACTTACCTAAAGGGAGGTTCGCGGCCGGCGATTGAGTGGCGAGATCGGAGTGGCGATCGCGAGAGAACAGGGAGGAATTTAGAGGAGGCGTATGGTGAGTCACCGGAGTGGCAATCGGGCACTATGGATGCCGGTTTGTGTCGACGAGACAGACGATGACCTAAGACAAGATCGAGGTCACCTGGACTCGGGAGGCCTGAGAGGCATAGAACTAGAGTAGAGAGTAAATAAGAGAGAACGATGGGGAGTTGGGGAAATGGGGAGACGACGCCCTAGCCGCACGTCGCTGGGGAGGGCTGAGGCGTCAAAGTGAGACTGCACAGCCGCAGACAGTGATGAGGCACGAGGCGAGGAGAGGAGGACGTTAGGTCGTCCGAGTTCCTTGAACACGAGAGTGAGAGTTGAGAGTAAATTAGGTTATTACGGGATTTAGAATTTAGGATTTAGGTTTTTATTTAATTTAATTATTAAAAAATAAAAAATTAAAAAATTTTAATATATATTCATTTTTCGGTTAAACCGAATAACCGTGAACCGTAACCGAAAAAAAGTCGAAAATCAAATTACGTTATAAAAATCAAATCAACCGTATAAATCAAAACTAAATCTACCTGAATTAATTGCTGCCTTGATTTTTTTTCATTTTTGGTTTTTTTTCCCACCCCTACATAGAGCACATTTTTTGACTCATTATGTTATTCTATTAGGCTTAGTATGATAACTAACACAACAATTATTTTGATCAAAATCAAGTAATTCACTTTCTTCATAACTAGTTAATTTCCCGGCGCTTCGTGCGATCATTTAAAAAATAGAAGTGAACTTGTTAAGGTGATCATTTAATATAAATTAATCTTACGTAAAAAATAATAAATATGAAAAAATACTTCAACTAATTTTCATTTATAAATGACATGTCTAAAGTCTAAACTAATCAAATTTCTTTTAAATAAAATTTGAAGGTTTTATAAAGTAAATATTGAGTAAAAAAGTTTTCAAAATTATAGTAAATCAACACACAATAGAAACTTTTTCCGTTGTTGCTCCCTCATCAAAATGGTCTAAAAAATAATCTTAATAAAAAAAATATACAACTATCTTGAATTACAAATTTCACAAGCATAAATATAATTATCTTTCCTCATTAGATGGAAAGTATGTACGATATATTATATATGATAGCAATTTTATCCATAATACTTATAATATTTACTTTTAATATTTTTTTTTGCACCGCCATCGATGCACCAAATCAAAAAATATTACTATACATTATTAAGAGAAACCTATTAAACAAATAAATACATGAAACATAAATACAAATGACAAGAGCGAGAACTTCCGAATTTTCTATCCACTTCAAGCAAAAAGGAATTTTCTACGAAAGATGGCACCATGAAAATAAAATCATAATAAAATACATGCTACATTTAACTTTCTATTTCGTGAGAGATATGCACCTCACTGATTAGATCATACAACTCTTGAATAGATCACATAACCTTACTTATGGATCCTTGGATTCATTTTGGTGAATGAGATGTTCACGAGCATCTTTTAACCATTTATGCATGAAAATGACACTTCATCATATACACTTAATAAGCATGTGATTTATCAACATAGTAAATATTTAAACATCTTAATTAGATAAATATAGGATGAAATATCTTGAAAGTTTAAATGTAAAAAAATTATTTAATATAAAGCGCTTCATGTGAAGTAGCACAATATCAACTCCTGACGTTAAGATAAATTCGATATCCCATAACAAATCATATACAACTTCGGACTAATCAATTAGTGAAGAGATTATACTTGACTATTAAATTTTATGCTTCGGCAAAAAGTAGAGTTACTTATGTAAAGTAAAATAATTATACATATATACTAAAGTCATAACTAATTTGCAAAAGACCTATTATCTACTAATTACAAAGAAAAAGTGCATGTTTGGTATGGCGACCATTAACTATTACACAAAAAGAAACCGCCGATAAATTTTTTATCTAGTGTTGCAATAGATTTGTGTAAGATATAATTACTGAACCAACAAACATTGCTATATTATTTTATCTTGATAATATTCTCCTCCAAAATATATATATTTTTGAAGATTCAATAATGAATGATAGGATTTATGGAGGATTCGAGCAACATAGGTTATAATCATAAATGAAAATTGATAGGCACGGTGACTTGGCCCGTATAGCTAACTTAAGCATGTTTGGGATAAGTATTATAGTTGTTGTAATGAGACATTATTTATTGAGGTACAATAATTTATCATAACATTATCAAGTTGTCGAAAGATACAACTAATATGTTTCAGACTTTATACAAAACAGAAAATAAAAAGTTACGATAGACTTTATTGGCATACAAGTCTCTTCCAACTTGGATTTTGAAAATGACTCTTGATTCAATTATGTCTATTCAAGTTGATAAATGAAACTAATATTTTCTTTGGAAACCAACTTTTAGAAATGATATAAGTAGAAATATTTCGTCAACATCTAATTTAAGGAACATAGCATTTGAAAGGCCCACACCTCCTATATAAGAGTTGTCTTTGTTCCTCTTTTGTACCCTTACTTCATTTCTATTAGTAGAAGTTCAAATCTATTGATCACCTTAATTATCATAGTTAATCATCAAAGTGTATCATATGATTCCTAAATTTCCGTAAAGATAAATCCAAGTAAGATAGTGAGTAAATGACCCTGGTTGGTTACATAATAGTACTATTAAGTATTTACATCAAATATTTTCAAGCATATAAAGTGTTAAAAATATATAAAGAGACACAAAGAAAATATAATGGATGAAATTAACTACTAAAAATTATTGGTGATATACAAGAATTGAAAAACCACAAGCAATAACATACAAAAAGCAAAAAAAGAAGAGAATTGGCATATATTATCATAAAAGTGAAATATAAAAGGTCAATGCCTTGTCCAGATTTTAAGTAATTTACTAAGTTTTGTACTCTCTCCCTACTTGTTTAAAGTTTTTTGGCCCTATATACATGTAATTTGAATATTCTCGCGTAGACACAAAGTTGAATAAAAAAATTATGCAGATATCTTCTTTTTCTCATCTTCAAGTCATCCCTCAATCCCAAAATTCTTTTTGAGATCCTCAAGTTGTCGTCACTCTATAAATTTCTTATATGATCAAAACTTGAAGGTAATTCTACAAAAAAAATAGTAAAATGAGAAGTTCATCATAATACCACAAACTACATAACAAATAAATTGTAATGATTGACAAACTAGTTCACAAAATTTAAAACCTAACAAATCAAAAGTGACTTTGATATTTTAAGAGTTGAAATGGCATCTAAGAAATACGTAAATTTGTAAAGACATAAATACACCTTTCTCATTTAATCCATAAGACACTTGAATACATATATATAAAAATCTTCTGCATTTGTATTATAAACTAACATATACAATTGAAAGATTTTTTTGTTTGTTTGTTGTTGTGATATAAAAGCATAAAATTTGGATCACTTAGGTAATAAATGAAAATGGCTAAGGAAGTTGATGTGGAAATCTTTTAAAATCCCATCAAAATAGAGAATATATGTATCTCAAAAATAAATCACAAATATCCGACTTGTTTAAAGTTTTTTAGGCCCTATATACATGTAACGTGAAGCTTCGTAGAAAACAAAGTTGGATGCAAAAATTATGCAAATGTCTTTTTTTTCATCTTCAAGTCATCCCTCAATTCCAAAATCCATTTTGAGATCCTCAAGTTGTCATCAACTGCAATTTACTTATATGATCAAAATTTAAAGGTAATTCTACAAAAGAAATAGTAAAAATGAGAAGTCCATCATAATACCACAACCACATAACAAAGAGATTGTAATCATTGAAAAATTAGTTCACAAAATTCTAAACCTAACAAAACGAAAAGTAGTTTGTTCCTTTAAGAGTTGAAGTGTGATCTAAGAAATATACAAGAATATGCAAAGACCTAAACACCCATTTACTTATAAATGGGTAATGATTGATAAATTAGTACACAAAATTTAAAATCTAGCAAATAGAAAAGTAGATTTGATCCTTTAAGAGTTGAAGTATCATCTAAGAAATAGATCAAATTTGCACGCACTCCAAACATTACCTTGCCATTTCCTACACAAGACACTCTAGTCATGTATGAAAAATCTTCCGACTTCTATTATAAACTGACATATATGAAGCGCCAAGTGTTGAAGTGTCATCTAAGAAATAAACAGAAATTTGCAAAGATTCAAACGCACCTTTGACATTTGCTCCATAAGACACTCTACCATGTATGAAAATTTCCCCGACTTTTTATTATAACCACATAAAGCATCCGGGGCTGTTGTTGTCATAAAAGACAAACCTGATCAATAATGACAGCAGTGAGAGATATAATCGTTTAAAGTCACACAAAAATAGAGAATATATGCATTACATAAAGAGGAAAAACCTTTTGAGAAAAATTACTGTGAAAAAAATATTATACTGAGTGTAAAGCGCGTAAGATGAAAAAAAGGATGTAACGAATAGGAGTTAATGAAAGTTACTTTTGATTTTTCAAGAAAGCACCTTATAAGAAAAAATAGAATTAAAACTCCAAAATTTGAGAAAAATGCAAAAAAAAAAAAAAGAAGATAAATAGCTTTTTCCGATCAATGAAACATGCCACATCACAGGTTGAGGTTTCTCCTTTATATAGATATATGGATTATTTTTCACACTTTCTATTATCTTGTTGATTATCATTTTAGAATTCTTGTTTGACTGAGTATTAACTTTCTAGTTTTCTATGGTTTTAACTTTAAAACCATATATTGAGCTAGAATTATTTTGTGCACTTTTACACCTTGTTTGGCAACATCATGCTGCTCCTCTTCTAATTTTAGGTGTTGCCTTACATCATAAAAAAGTAGTTTTACACTTATTATGAGTTAAGTGCATCTATATATGCTCCTAACTTTGAGGAGAGAAACAAACAATTACTCGAATTTATTGCTTATTAGTCAACTTATGATCCTAAGTTTGGTAATCATAGCATTACCTTAGTTTTAGGATCATACCATAGATCCTCGACAATCATGCGGAGTCTAGAATTTTTTAGTAGCATTATCACTAGGCCAACAACGTAATATGAGCTAGAAAACTTTATATTTCATGTCATAGGATCCAAAGTCTCATTTACGTCGGGTTATTAGGGCTAATTCATGATATTATTAAGAGTATTGTGAATTTTTTATTCTTTCAACGCATATTATAGTTTAGTGCTTTAAAATCTTACCATTAAATTTGTTAAGTTTTTCACTTATGATAAGTTCTCTAACAATATTTTTAAAAGCAGTAGACATGGTATTTATAGAACACAAAAGTGCTACATATCTATAAAACACAGAGTTTCACAATTAACATAAAAATATATAGGTTTAATGTTTTGTATACACATAACTTTAGCAAATTAATAGGCCTATTAAAATATAAAACATAAATTCTAGTGTGGAAAGTGGTCTTCCCAATCACCATATAAGAATAAATGTGAAATTTAAAATAACCATATCAACTCAAGATAAGTCATCAAATAAAATATTTGAATCGATATTTTCATTTCTTAATTAAACTGGTAAAATATACACAATATGTGTGTGTGTGTATATCAAATAGAAAATTTAAAATCTTATTGTAGATATACTTATATATCAATAGAATAATTTAATTAAATTTGAAAAATTAATTTTTATATATTTTCAAAAACATATCAAGGAAAAAAAATAATATTTACACCTAATTTTATTCTAAAATAGAATTTTATTTTCATATATTTTTGGGAGAGTGAGCTTAGACATATTTTCTGAATTATATAATAACTTTTTATATTTTATTTTATATTTTTGAAATATACCACAAAAAATTATTAATAGGTACTTAATATTCTTATTACGGTCTTAATTACAGAAAAATAGTTGTAGTACTCCAAAAGTTGTGAAAATGATAAATTTAAGTTTCGAGAAAATTAAAAAAGAATCACTGAAATGAGATGAATACGTTTCAGCCAAAGGGTCTTCTTCTTCATAAAACTAGGTCTGTCTGCAACCCAAAACAATAAATCTGTTGCATTTTTCTTTCATGTTTAAGATTTGATTCAATCAAAACACTAAGTTTATTCTAAACGTGTTTTAAGATTGATTCCAAACATCAATTGCTCAAAATATCATTAGAATTGTGCCAAAGTCGAAAACCGTAAGAAAATTTTCCAATTGGTCTGATTATTATTATTATTATTATTTGGCTAAAATCATATTTTGATCTATTTTCTTCAATTAAATTACTGATTTACGTCCTAAGTGTATTTTAGTACTGATTTAAACCAAAGTAAAATTATTTGAGATCGATCCATATGTTAAAAAGTTTATGAATTTTATTTTTAAGAAAACCCTAACGGATTTTCATTAAAATTCAACCCAAATTTTTTATAAATATCACTTATTTATTATATAGTTTTTCTAAAAATTACATGGGTAACGTATTACTCAATTCAATTTGCACGAAAACTGAGATTTTATTAAATTTTTGGGGTTAAATTCGTGATAATAAAATTCCTAGAACTTAAAATTCAATTACTCATTAACCGTAAGGCAAAATTTTATTATCTATATATTGTCGGGAAGATATCAATGAGATCTTTAAACCCTAAAGTTCCATTGACGGAATAAGCAGATACAAGCATGAAATGTTGCAAATACATTTCAAAATTGCATATAAAATTCTAATTTTCATGTATTGCACATAAATCATAAGTTCAAAAAAAAGAGAAAAGAACACGGTCCTAGAGCTCATATTAATATAGTATTTGAACTGAAATATTCGTTTAAAGACTTACGAGCTTCTCCATATAGGAGTGGATATATATCAACCATGACTGCGGTCACCTATTGTAGAAAATCATCATGAAGCTGATGAATTTTCTTCCTCCACAACCTAGATATCATTAAAATTAAGATGTAGAACATTTTTGTTATAAAGCTAATTCTAGCCATCATGTTGATGTTGTAAAACATGTATTTTTCTACACCTATAATAATGTGTTTAGACATTATAAATAGGATTTAAGAACAAAACAAGTTAGTGGGCTAACGAAATAATTAGCGAAAAATTACACAACTTAGCAAATATAGCTACTATATTACAATATATAGCTATAATTTTAAAATATTATAAAATATAACTAAAGTATTACAAAGTATAGCAAATTTTCATTATTTTTATTTTTTCCTTTTCAAGGCTTAAAGCAAATTCCCGTATCTATATTTCTTTTCTATCTCTCATTAAACAATTTCTTATATTTTCTCCCATCAGTACTATTCACGATTTTTCGATTATCTTTCCAATGCTTTCTCCCCTCCCCTCTATCTCTCGCCTCTCTCCATTTCTCTTTCACTTTATTTCACTTTCTACCTCTTGCTCCCTCCCTCTCTTTCTCTTACTTCCTCTATTTTCCCTCCCCTCCACCCACCTCCTATCTCTCTCTCGCCAATCACTCTAATCAATTTATTATATATCTTATTATTTTCCTCCTCCTCCTCCTCCTTCTTCTTCTTCTTCTCATTCTCCATAGGCTAACTGAATTGTCGGAGAAATCAAAGTTCTAGATTTTATTAGCAACCTACCACCAAGCGCAGGAAATCGAAGCTCTAGATTTGAGTAGTAATCTTTCCGATGGAGAAGTCTCTATCACCATTGTCAAAGAAATCGGGCTCTAGATTTTATTAGCAACTGTCCATTGCCGGAAAAAAATTGTTATTGCCGTTAGTTGAATTTTTTAGCAATTTTCTTAATCTTTTTTGTCTCGGCATCAATGATTGCAAATTGATACAAATGGCAATTTTTTCAAACTTTCGTTTGTGTGTATTTGACGAAATTAATACAATATGTACGCCGCATTGTCTTCATCTTCAGACAAGTACATACAGCTAACTATATTTTATTCTATATATAGTGATATAATTATACAATATTTCATTCTTTATTTAGTGATATGTGGTGCAAATTTTTAAAAAATTTCTTTGTATATATCAACGGTGGAATTAATATAGTGTGTAAATACATATACATGAAGGCTGCATCGTCTTCATCTTGTATCTCCACATACAACTAAATATATTTCATTCTAAATACAATTATACAATTTTTCATTCTTTATTTAGTGATATAGTGGACAAGCCAAAACCTAGAAACAAAGGATACACACAAAATTTTAGGAGTTGCATTTATTGACATGACATGCTATGCTAACCCTGAACAAGCAGAACACTAAATATAATGATACAACCCATATTTACGGTATAGTGATATACCTCATACTTACGATATGTGCTGGATAACTCATACTTTAGGTGCGTATATTTTAATTAAATGATACAATATTTCATTCTTTATTTAGATTCATCAACATACAATATCTTCGAGTGTATTTCGACCGATTTTGAACTTTTCCGTTGCCATTAGAGTATGAAAACTGAAGAAGAAGAAAAAGAAAGAATTCAAATCATGTGTTCTACATACTAAAGATATAGATGCACCTAATTAATAAGAGGGCGGATTTTCTCTCCCTATTTCACGGGATTATTCTATTTTAAAAGATTCTTGCCCGATTTTTCCTTGCAATCATAACACATGAAGAGATCTTCTCCTATATTTTACCACTTGTTATTTAAAATATTCTTGCCGAATTTTCTCCTTAATCATAGCACATATATCATAGATACATACTTGACAAATCATTGAAAAATTACTATAAATTATAATTATACAAACTATAGTTATATAACTCATAATTATAATTCAAAATTTTTTGCTATTTATGAAAATTGCTCAATAATTAACATCTCTTATGAATAGAGCTAACCCAATATTAATCCATTAGATCTGAGTTTAGCAAGATTGATCACTTAGTCTACGAATCAAGACACAGAATATTCAACTACTACGTGGATTCATAAACTGCAGCCCTTTTTAAAAAAAAAAAATTAAAATAATGAGTGTGTTAAGTATTTAACTTTTGTTAGTTTTAAGGACTAAAAATATATATTTAAACAAAATAGTGGATTAAAATTGAAATAGCGTCATAACTTGGGGACAATTATTGCTATTTCCCCAAAAATGTGCACCATGAGTTCCTAAGTGAAGGCCACCTAGTGAAGTCGTGCTCACACATGGTCAAGCAAACAAATTTCTTTTTTTGTCATACAAGTGGTTAATTTTTGCTTGTCCTTAATTCCAACACTACTTATTACGTCAACTTGACAACTTTTAGGCTTGTTTCTATATAACTACTGAAAAGTGGAAGCACTGACCTCTCCACCCTTGTTTTCTTCTACACTTTTTGTTTTCCTCTATTTCTTTCTCTTGTATTAATAAGTGGAGCCACCTAATAATTTAATATGTTTTTATCAAAAATTATATAATTTAGTTAGGTTAAGATTTTAATTTTATGCTTGCATATTATATGTTGTTTTCCTTTTATTTTTGACGGTGTTTATTTTTTTTTTATGTTGTGACACCCTTTAGTAAAACTTACTCTCGTTATTACGTACAATTTGACTAAATTTGAATTAAGTAGGCCAGTTTACATATAAATGCGATTTTTACAAAATTCAAAATTTAAAATCTCAATTAAGACACAAATTATCGTCTTATCACAACTTTTCTCATTTTCTCGTCAACATCTTCTTTCGTGGTCTCAAATTACGTTTTTGCCTATTTTAACCTTCTTTTTTTTAATTTCTCTCCTTTGCTGTAAAACAATATATATATGAGAATTGCATTGCCTATGTCATCCATATCCCATAAAAATATGAAGAATCCTTTGAAATAAAATTAGGGCCTTTAAATGGTAATCAATTAACGCTAGCATTTAATAATTGATGGAAAAATATTGAGTTAAAGGAGTTTATTAATTGTTATAATTAATATATGTTTCTCCGTTATGTAGACAATTTAAAATACCTTTTCACTTATTTTCCTTTTTTCTCCTTTTCCTTCTAATACTTTTTCATCAATCTAACTTACCATTCTCTACTCCTCTTATTTTCAATTTGGGGTCCATCTTGTAATACTTTTTTATTTTTTTAATTATTTTTTCCCAAGCAACTCTATTTCTTTTAATTTATATTTTCTCTTAATCACATTCAATGACTATTCTTTTGCCGTCATTCTCTCTTTTGTACTTTCAAGAGTGTAAACAATTTTGTATGATATGAGTATTTTTGAGTGCACTTTGTCAATTGTCAACTCCCCATAAATTTATTCTTATCCAAGTCTGTAAATAAATCTAGGATTACATGAATCTGCAAACAGTTAGGAGCATTATTTATAGCAAGATTAATCAGTAGTTCCATATTTGAAACGAAGCAATTTTTCTTTGTTCAAGAAAGATGAAAACGTCACCTTTTTCACTTGATTTCTTGTCAACCAAAAAATCAAATCTCCACAGTTTCCTTCAATCGGTGACACCCATTGTCCCTTCTAAACCTCTATCAAGGGTAACAATCGTTTTTTCTTCTTCAATTTTTTTTTTAATAAAATTTTTGGTGTGAAAAAATCTTTGTGCTTTAGTTATGGAAGTCTGTCATCCCCTCAATTTTTTTTATTTTTTTGGGGGGGTTGGGGTTGGGGGTTGGGGTGTAGACATATGATTTGTCCAGGAATCCACAATCCTGCTTGTTTTCTTGAAACAAGAGAGATTTTTAGGTTGAATCTGAATTTTTTTTTTTATTAGCTTCTTTTCCTTCTCTTCTGTGTGGCGAATTTTTCAATGCTACAATCTCTGGTCAACATCCTTTTTTTAAAAAAAATCAAAAACATCAACCTTATTTTATTTTCTAGATCTGCAGAATGGTCTCGGATTATTTTTTTCCTATTACGGTCACAATTATTTAAGGATCTTAAAAGTTTTCCAAAAATGATTTCAACATGTGAAATATTTATTTTTTTAAAAAAGAAAAGGTGTTATTAAATTGTGGTACATCCCTTTCAATTTGTTTATGATAGTGTCGTTGTAGAGAGTTTCTGTCCCATTATTTTTTAAATTTTTGTAGTTTAATGATGTTTTCTTTTTTTGTTTCTGTTGCATCTCTTATTTCCTTTTCATTTATTAATTTTTGTTGTTTGATTGTGCTGATTAATATTGTAGAGTAAATGATGATCAAAGTAGCAAGTGTAATTCAAAATGGTGATGAATATTTCACCCTCGGAGATTTGGGAATTGTTACGAAGAGTGGAGCACATGGCGGCTGCGCTCCTATTTTGCTTAAAAATGAATAAATGTTATTCAATATTCAAGCTCCTTATTTATCTGCCATTCAAATTTACACCATCAAATCACCGCCCTCACTAATAAGGTATGAATGGAAATACATTTATTTGTCTTTTCCTAAATTTAGTTATTGTATTTTGCACCTTTAGCATGTGCTTTTGGCAATTTACATGTTATTCTTTTATTTTCTTGCAACTTATCCTCTAATATCATTAGTGTCTTTATTTACTGTACTTTAAAATTCTAACCTGAATCGTTAAAATTTTAATTTAACTTTTTGTTGTCTTATTTATTAAGCGAAATAGCGTGAGAGACCCTCTAATTTTAGTTAATCATTCCGATTTCTATACTCAACGAAATTTTATTCAAACATCTAAATATATTCAAAATTACATTTTGAACACCTCTCATTAACTTAACTTATATAATATTTATTCTATAGAGAATAAAGTACATGATTACACGACTTTAAAAGCGAGTGAGTACAATAATTATATTTTAAAATACAAACTACAAAGAGAAAAATAATTAACAACAACAAAAAAAGGAAATAGTAAAAAAATATCTCACCCCCTCCCCCTCAATCTTCCTCTTTTTTGTTTTTTCGTTCTGGATTTTTATTGTTTCTTCACCATCCTTAAACTATCATATAATTAATGAGATTTTTTAGCAGAGTACCCAATTTTTTTTTTTATAACAAAATACTTGAGATTGAACAAACAAAAACACCTAATAATTGAGATTGAGCAAACAAAAACACCTATTTTTTTTCTAAGGTGAAAGAACATATTAAAAGGGAGTGGAGGTGAGTACATTTGGTCCTTTGTGATGGTCTTAGTGGGATTAGAGATAAAAAGAGAGAGAGAGAGAGAGATAGTGAAAGTAGTTATGGGAGATGATGGTTTTCTTTTCCTCTTTTAAAGCAGGAATAGCCATGGGAGCTTCTACATATCTCTTTCACTTCACTTTTATTTATTTAGTTATAATTTAAGAAGGTAAAATGTATAATATAATAAAAAAACTTTTAATAGATAGAATATAAAAATATTTATGACAAATAAGTGAGAAGACATATATTAGAGTGTCCAAATATTAATTTTGAACAGATTGAGATGTTTGAATGAAATTTTGCGAATACAAGGACTAAAATGATAAGTTGAAACAAGTATGATCTGCAGGCTATTCCGCTTACTTGATATGTTGCTAATTTTATTTACCTCTATCCTTATATATTTGTTTAAGATTCTTTTGTCTGGTCTCACTTTGAAACAAATGGAACGTACGGAGATATAATTAGGCTTAATATATTGAAAATTTCTTAAATTTATAAATAAATCTTTATTTAAATATTTAAATTATATTTTGTTTCAATTGACCATATGAACACAAGATAAAGTATTTAAACAGTTTAGTTTTTGCAAAAGAAAAAATTATTGCGCGTACTTTGACGTGTCCGTTATATTACGTAGATAGTTTAACCACTTAAAATATGTTATTTTTAATTATAACACATTAGCCTCAATAAGTCAGAGAATCTAGGCCTATTCTAATTGGAGCATTTACGCGTATAATTGTATGGCACGACATATTTAATGGCTAACTTAACTACTTGATAAATGCTTGAACACACAATTTTTTCAAAATTTCATCAAAAATTTCTAATAAAAATATTTTATCATTTATCCGTGACACTCAATTGGAACAATCCGTAACTTTGTCACTTGCATTTGTTTTTTCATATTTGAGGGTTTCATATTAACAGATTTGATTCCGATTGATTAGTCGAGATGGTTAACTTGGACGCTTATGATATTTTATATTTAGTATACCTAGACTAAATGACACCTTTTCTTACTTAAATTGAAATCTTAAACAATTCAATTTTAATTTTCACTGATATGAGACGACCATAAATTCAAGTACCCTTTTTACTTAGCCTTGACAGAGCGTTTCTTTTTTCTTTCCTAATCTCATTCATATTCTAAGAAATTCATTTAATTTCCTCCATGCGAACTATTTAGTAAATGCCTTGTTGATTCTTTTTCCTCTGGACACCATTTCCATTTTTAACCTCTTTCTTGGTTGATTATATATATAACACAAGTCATATTTTGTGGCTATTATTTTTTGAGGCGGCCCAAAAAGTTGTGTTTATGTCAGGTAACACACACTAACATTTTCATTGGTACTACTTTAGTAGGAGGGTACCAAACTTAAAACAAATATGTTGATCCCTGTTGTGTAGAAACTCATCAACTGGAGATCATGATGTGGACTTCGAGATGGAATCTTGGAGTGATGCAAGTGAGAGTAGTGGGAAGCTGTCGAGATCTTTAAGTAACAACTCCGTTTCTGTAGATTCAGGTTTTGAGTCGGAGGCTTCAAGAGATCGCCTTGGCTATCTCTATTTTCAGTATTCTGAGACATGCTCTCCTTTCTGGAGAATTCCCTTTTCAGACAAGGTACCCCATTTAACTCATCTTCTAATTCACTTGCAATTTCACTTCTAATACACTCATTATTTATAAAATTTTTGGCGTTAACACAATTAATTCATAAAAATAGCATTTACAGGCTACTTTTCAAATCTGTATAGTCACATTGTAACTTCATGACGATGGCTATTTTTCAATTAGTGCGACTATGTGAAGAATTTTACTCCAATTATTTATTGCATAAAATTATACATTATTATTTTAGTATTATTTTCCTGAAACAAAGGACATCTTTTAGAGTCCCCCCTCTACCATATTGTTATTAAGAAAAGGATAGAGGTACTTGTGATGGAAGAATAAGGAGTGAGGGTATAAAATGAGTTGAAAACATTGATGTGGCTTGTCATATGATGTCCATTTTACCAAAATGTCAATGTCCACGTGTGATTGAGTGTCCACTTTGGATATCTCTAATGGAGGAGGGGTATATTTAAACTGTTTGAGTAATGACGGGGTATAGTTTTATACTAAAAATATAACGAAGAATAAAATTGATCTTTTTCACATACTAAAGAGTTCAAATTTGACATTTTTCCGCTTAAAGTTACTACATGTTCACAAGTTATCTAACTTTTAAGGAGAATAAAACTCCAGGACAGTGAAATTAAGCAACCTTAATAGGGACATAACTCTTTAGGACAAAAACCACACTAGCTAGGCTAATTATTTCTCCCATATACTCAAGATTTAGTGGAAAGAAAGCTTATTCCAAGATTCAAGTTGGTTAAAAAAAAAATTAATAAATATCCAGCCGGGATAGTGAAATGTGCGTGACTCGATTTGATCAATACATTATCATTTCACAACTTTTTATGAAAGCTAATATATCTTTGGGCTGCTATAGATCTTTGAATTTGCTCAGAACTATCCCGACGCGACACTTAAGAGCACCGACTTGTCTCGCCTGTAGTTGGATGGCTGTTGCGTGGTACATATTTAGTCTTTTATCGTTTTCCTTTGATAACTCTAGTGAAAGATGATAATACAGAAATGACTTTTTTTCCTCATGTTATTTACATATCTAAGTTATTTGTTTTTACATCATTAGGTATCCAATCTACCATGTTCCAATGAAAGGAATTACTAAAAATGTTTCCGCAAGCTTTCTCACTTACCATACATTGTCATCCTCTTTCCAAGGTATGTATGCATTTTATCCACTTGTAGGCAGATTGTTTACCATTTTTTCTAGGTTATCAATAAACATTTATTACAAAGATTTTTCTACAGTTGCTTGCCTTTCTGTTAGTGTTTTTTACTCTTCATCACAATAGAGTAATTATAACTAAAGTATCTTTTTCTTCAATTCACAAGGAATGAGCTGATGAAATTAAACATGTAACTAGTTATGTTTAGGTCTACCTACTTGATTGAGTGATTTGCCTTTTGTTTTCAGATGCTGTAGAAGAGAATGTTGGTAATGAAACTGATGGAGAAAAGAAGGTGACAATGGAATTATCTTAGTCCATTCGGTTTAGCTGCATACAGAATGCAAAATGATGTATGGCTAAACACTGGTTCAAAAGCGGACTATGAAAAACTAAGTGATCTTCAGAGTGCTGCAGATTCATGGCTGAAGCAGCTTTCCTTTCATCACCATGACTTCACTTTCATCGCACATTCCAACATGGAGTCTGGTTTCATTGTGAACTCATTCACAGCCTCCGCCATCATTCTTGTTATGTTTTATCTAGTTTTCTCCAAGAAACTGAAACTGATGTATCCTCTTTCTACTCATTTGAAAATACCTTTGATGGCGGAAATTTGTTGGATTTTCTAAGACATATTTTCCTTTGTGATTTGGGAGAATTTCAGTCTTATACCAGAACAGTTCTTGCGCTTAGAAATCATCTCATGCAGCTCTATATTGGGCATTTGTTTAACTTTACTGCACAGTTGCTATCTCTCAACAAGTTGCCTCACGTTGACATTCAAAACCACAACAAATTAAGTCCAAGTTGTATATATCAATCTTTCTCTTTCCTTTTATAATCTAGAAATCCCAGAATGTAGGTGAAGTATGGTTTGAAGCTCGGATGAATGACGGGTCCGTATTTCTATCACGCGATTGTGGTCTTGTCACTATATCAAAGCCTTGTGGTTGTTTATTGTTCAATCTTATTAACAAAAGAATTCCCACTTAGAAGTATTGGTAGCCAAAAGCCAGATACATATAATATCTCCAAACCCTCGCACAGATGTTCCAATCTTCAATTCCACAATCCACTACTTTGAATATCAATAGTAACTAAAAAACTCAGATATTGAGCTACCAACTATGACAGAATTCTACTTCACCTTGCATCACTCATCTACCTCTTTTTGCTCAAAGCCAAAGAAACAAATGTATCGGAGCCGGTTGCAAGTGTGAATCCAAGAAAGTTTGGAGATCAATTGGTGTTATCGTCAATCAAAACTAAAACAACAGGATAAAATAGTACCAACAATCCACAAGAAAAAAAACGTCAGGACTTAATCTAAGCATTTGAGCCCTTGACCCACCACTTAAATTCAATGAGAAAATTATAATTGAGAAGGTAGAAGTACCACACAAGCATGCAATTGTTGTTTATGAACATATTTTAAATAAGCTGAACTTGCTTTATGAGAAACAACTACATATCAATTTACCGAAGCTAAAGTTGAAATCTCTTAGGCTTAGAGCATTTGTTTTAGCTAAAAAGAGGCCTTGGAGCTAGCTTACGTTTCTGGATAAAAGATCAGTTCTAAACAAAGTTATTCACGTGTTTGGTATATTTTGATCAAATGACTGAAACGCTTCTTAAACTATTAACACTACAAAGCGAATTACTATGATATTTTTTATTTCTAAAATGTAAAATTTAAATTAATAAACAAATTAAAAACTAAAAAAAAAGCTAAAATTTTAAAAATTAAATTTTTAATTTTAAATATATAATGTAAATATGTGTAAAGATATTTTGTTAAGATACTGTGTTCAATGTTAAATGAAATAGTGTGTCACTAAACATTGAAAACAGAATCCGACTAAACAACAAAAGTTGAAACTCATACGTGCTTTATTTCAGCGACTAAAAGCTTATTTTGTTTAATGAAACAAATGTTGAAAAATTTGCAAAGTAAATTTTGTCATGTTGCCAGTTTCTTCTTATTTCAATAGACAGTTAAAACAAACTTCAACTAGTTACGGTGAATGCTATCGATGTACTAGCAGTCATTGAAAATAAACACAGACATATATATATATATATATATATATAAGATACAATTTTAATGACGTAACTTAACGAAGATCGTAAAATACCGCGTTTTCGGAAGAAAACGCAAAGAAAAATTATGGGAAAAGGATGAATAAGTGGAACAACAAAAATGCGGTTGAGGAAAGAATGAGAAGAAGAGAAAAGAGTTGAAGGGTTTTATTTGTTTCGAGGGTATTCTTTGAAATTAGAAAAATAGCCCGAGGAAAAAAAGATAAACGTGACGGCCAAACATAACGCGCTTATAAGTTAAAAACATGAAAAGTTGGGAGAAGCCAAACTTGATTTTTGACTTTTAAAGTACTTTTTAACTTTTTTAAGTACTTTTTGGCCGAACCAAATACTCCAAAGAAAAAGCCGCTTATAACCTCGGTTTGACCAACTTATGTTTAACCAAACACCCTCTTAAAACTCATTTGTTTTTCAATGTTTCAAATTTCAATTAAGCAATGGTTCTTTTCCAGAATCTGTGGAAACAATAAGCAATATATAGAAAGAAAAGGCATATCTATTTACAGAAAATAACAGAAAAAGTTCATGTATGCTATTATACGGACATGAAACCACAGGCACAACGAATCATCACACTTTCAGGTTAACATGTAGAACCCCTGTATTATTAATAGTTTATTTTCATGACGAGAAACAACATAGTTTTCCCTATTGTCACTTCAAGCCAAAGACTAAACAAATGGTTGTGACCTCAAATCCTTTGTCAAATACTTTTAGAGGACCCATTTGACCAGATCTAGAACACACTGATTCTTATAGAGAAAGAATTGGCATTATGGGGTAAGCAGAAATCCACAAAAAAAGTAAAGAAAATAAACATCAATGCGATGTGTTTATGCTATAATGATTTGTATATCAGGGGCAGACTTGAAATGCAAAGATCTTCAGATAGTTATCAAGAAATCATTGTTAATAAAGTTGGAAGCTGTATAGACCTCCAACAAGAAAACATGTGGAAGAGAATTGATGTTATGTTTAACCACAGCAACAATATAAACTTTGATAAAAGCTATTTGAGATTTTTATTTCACTGTGATGATAACATAAACCCGAATTACTGGACGCAAATACAACATATTTCTTTGCTTCTATGAGAAGCAAAAAATAAGATCAAACATCTACCAGTCACTGGACGGCCGCCTGCTACATTCAGAAAGGCTATAGAGAGGGAGGTGGTCAGCTTCTATAAAAGGTTATTGGGGACAAATTCACCTAGCCTACGAGCAATTAATCCTTCCATTATAAAAGATGGAGAGGAGATTTGGGAGGGACAACAACTATCATTGATGGAGAGGGTTGCCAGGAGAGGAGATTTGGGAGGCACTTAAGGGGATTGATGATCAAAAAGCACCTGGAATTGATGGCTATAATTCAGTTTTCTTTAAGAAGACATGGAAGGTGGTTGGAACTGATATATATGAAGCAGTATGAGATTTCTTTGACAATGGAGAGATGTACAGGCCTGCAAATTGTGCTCTTGTCACTTTGATTCCAAAAGTGAAAATCCAACTACTGTGAAAGATTTTCGACCCATATCATGTTGTTCTGTTGTTTACAAAATGATCTCCAAGATCCTAACAAAAATATGGCAAAAGATTATGGATTTTTAATTGATAACAGCCAGTCAACTTTTGTACCTGGAAGAGTCATTATCGATAATATCATATTAAGCCATGAATTGATCAAAGCGTGGAGAAAGGGGTGTCTCCTAGATGCATGGTATGGATATGCAAAAGGCTTATGATTCAATTTGAGTGGATCTTTTAGAGCAATACTGACTGCCTAAATTTCCTTGAAAAGGCAGTGAACTGGATCTTGCTTTGTGTCAAAACTGTATCTATTCCATCCATAATAATGGGAGGCCAGGGAAACCTTTTCAAGCAAAAAAAGGTCTAAGTCAGGGGACCTTATCAATTTTCTGTTGTTTTGGTGATGGAATACCAAAACAGATTATTAAGATCTTTGAGGAGGATACCTGATTTCAATTATCACCCCAAATGTAAGAAGTTGGAAATCATTCAGCTAGGTTTTGCTGATGATCTACTTATTTAGTAGGGTGATGTCAAGTCAGTCCAACTTATTTATCAGTGTTTCCAACAATTCTCTGAAGCTTCAAGACTTGTGACAAATCTGGAAAAAAAGTGCAATTTCTTTGGAGGGGTTCCTGATGATGTGCCGCAACAAACCTCGCTATTTTGGGTTTCTCTAGAGGCAGCCTACCTATACAATACTATCTTGGTTTCCACTCAGTAGCAAAAGACTATCAACAGCTCAGTGTGCACCACTGGTGGAAAAAATACTAGGAAGGATAAACTCTTGGACAACCAAATTTCTGACTTATGCTGGAAGAGTGCAGCTTATCAAAACTGTACTCTGTTCCATTCAAATTTTATGGTCCCAAAATTTTATTTTGCTAAAAAAGATAATCAACAGGGTGGAAGCAGTGTGTAGAAGATTTTTGTGGACAGGGGGCACTGGTGAGTCATAGAAAGCATTAATAGCATGGGAAACTTTGTGTAAATCTAAGACCGCTGGTGGTTTAAATTTGTTGGATCTGTCAACTCAATAAAGCAGCAATTAGTAGCTCTTATGGAATTTATGTGTCAAGAAGGACAAGCTTTGGGTATGGATGCATGCATATTACATCAAAGACAATCAAGTGTGGGAGGTTGAGCCAAAGCAAGCTGCCTGGATGACCTCCAAAGTGTCTGGGGCAAAAAGGGTCCTGGAAGATGGCATTGCCATGAGGAGATGCTAAAAATGGAAAAATTCTCCGTTCATGGGGGGATTTTTCTAAGGTACCATGGAGAAAAATGATTTGTAATAATATTGGACAATCGAAAAGGATATTTATACAAGTTGCTCGCGCTGCATGGAAAGTTATACACCAAGGATCGATTGGCAAAATGGGCGACACACTGGACTCGTTATGCCCCATTTGTACTACTGTGAAAACATCTGTAATAAACTGCTAATGTGGATGGGCATTAGAAGATGTATTTAGCTGGCAAGGAGAAATACAGTGGGCTGCCGAAAGTGCCAAAGGGAAGAGTGCACATGATATGATCTATAGAATGGCTTTTGCTGGCAGCATCTATTTCATCTGGATTGAGAGGACCAAAGGCTATTTCAAGGTAAGAAGAGGACAAGTATTTGGCTGGCAAGGAGAAATACAATGGTCTGCTGTATATGCCAAAGGGAAGAGCGCACATGATATGATCTATAGAATGGCTTTTGCAGGCAGCATCGATTTCATCTGGATTGAGAGGAATCGAAGGCTATTTCAAGGTAAGAAGAGGACAGAAGAATCTATTGCTAGACAAGTAATTCAGGAAATCTTTAGTAGAGGAGTGAAGATGAACAAGGCGGCAAGAGGACTGGAAAAGTATAATTTTTACCCTTAGCCGTTAGATGTTTGTACCTAGGTTGATCGTGTAGTGTTGGGGAGATGTCCAACCTACCATAGTTTGATTTATGTACTGTAAAGTATCAGTTTGGTAAGTAAAAGGGTCTTTTAATTGCCAAAAATTAAAAAAACATAAACCTGAATTTAGAAAGGACTCAAACCTCGGATACAGTTGCTAGCATGTCAAGAGGAGAGCAAAGGTTTTTACATTTTTCAACTAAGAGAAAATAACAAAGAAGGTACAACCATATCACCTAGTACAACTTGATAAAGGCTCAATACCAACTTACCAAGGAACCACAATGCAAGGAATGCAAGAAAGAAAGGAGGTAGATGATAGATAGCTGTCACTTACTAAATTCGATATCTTATTATACTCAGTTTGCATCATTCTCCATCGACTCCTCAAAGGCACAAAGAAGTTTGGAATACATAGCCCAGCAACTTACGCTACTCTTAAAACAAGCATTAGACCACTATGCCGGCTTAAAGCACAAAAATCATTTGCCCTCTAGGCCTTAGCCATAAAACTTCACAGATAGAGACATTAAAACTCTGTAGAAACAACTTTTGCTAGAAGAATAGAAGAATGTCCCATAATTTTCAATTTAGTAATAAACATTTTCACATTCTAGAAGATTACATGTCAAATAGAAAAGCATAACACTAAATCCCTTCTGAAATAGATTTTAACCTGTCTACTGTAATCACTTTGTCATTACCTAATAATATCCTTTTCAGCTATTAGATTTAAAAGTAAAATTGTCGGGATATATATAGATTCTCTGTGCATGGGAATTCTTTCTGGTCTAAAGTTTCTTTCATTAAGATACCCATAATTTCTATAAGCTAAATTATGGCCTTTTCAGCCTTATCATCATTCCCAAGAGTTCTTGAATATCGGTGAGGCAACTCAACAATTGGAAAGTAACGCACCTCCTCAATCTCACTTCTTTTATGACAATATAGATAGCAGATTTCAGAGGTTTACTCTTTTGTCTGGACTCTTGAGCAGAATTTCAAGACACTTCCTGAAGTGAAGAAAACCTTGCAACAACAGTAAAGTTACCGCAGGTGACCTATAGGTCACGGATTCGAGTCGTGAAAGCAGTTACTAATACTTGTACAAAGAAGGTTGTCTACGTCAAAACCCCTACTCTGACCCTGCGCAAAGGTGGGATGCTTTGTACATCGGACTGTCCTGCCATGCCTTGCCCTTTTTATTAATTTCTTAACATATTATTTGAACATGCTCACTTAGTTGAAAAAGTAATACACTGTAAGCCTGCATATTTGTGGTAGAGTCACGCTAGAGAATTGACAAATAGTCTCGCTTCAACATTGATCATTTCATCATTTGGTATCCCATTCTATACAAAAAGAACATTTTGTGCAGAGAATTTATCAAACAGAATATGTATTTGTTCTATAATGGGTATATAAGGGCATCCAAAAGGGTTTATAAAAGATTTTGAACTAGTCCGGATTGGATACTCAGATTCTTTCACATTTCATAGAAACACATTCCTTGCGCTAATAAATTGACGAACATGTTCAAGAACATCTGATACAAATTAATGTAAGAAGATAAACTTTCACTGGGTTTGAGGATTTGGGTTTTACAACAGGGAAAAGGAGGCAACCGCAGCAGAGCTTCCCTTTCCTTGTCTCAATTGGGTCTGATCTCAGTGACCTACACATAAATAAACAAAGGAAAGATGGTGCCAATCGTTAATTGGGAAGTTAGCAGAGAAACTGCAGAATGCAATGGATAGGGGAGAGAACGCTCACTGGGTCTTGAAGAAATGGCTTTGTGTCATCTTTGGCGGGCCTGAAAGGGGGTTTTGTCACCTTCTTCATTTCGCTTTTGCCATTCTTGTTCGTATTACTGCTCTTCGCTGATTCCTCGCCTGCCTTCATATCGTTTACTCCTACACCAGTCGATCTTCCTAAGTTGAGGTCGTTAGGCTGCTTTTAGCTTGTTTGAAGCAGGCTGCCTCAATTTATGATTTTGGCTTAGTACAACATTAGTTCACAAAAAATGAATCCAGCATAACTATATCTTTTGGAGGGACTTAGCCCGCCTACATGTCATGCCTTACGGTCTAAAATTTTATTTATCTTTTTTTAATATTTTAAATTTGTTCATTAAATTAAAAAAAAAAAACCAACAATCGCTACATTTATTCATCTTGCAATCGACGTCTCTTCTTATAATAACTTATGTCAAGAGTATCGCTTTCTCCCCTTCCCTTTTTCTCCTCTCCGTATCTTCTTTCGCACTTTCCTCTCTCATCTTAAAAAGAGAGAGATAAGTTGATACATTAAATTCTTGGGGATTGTTGATAAAAAAAAAAATCAATCCCTTTTACATCACCGGAGGAATATTAGCGTAACAGAAAGAAGTTGAAACAAACTTCAATGTAATATTGAGTTTATTTTAGGGATTATTACCTCGAGATAAAGTACAAGATTATTCTTCTCGACAGATTCTGTCCAAATTTACCCTCGCCACCGAAGTAAATCTTCTTTTATCTTTTATTATTTTTATCTCTTCCAATTCCTTTATATCACCGGAGGAATATATAAGTGCAGTAGAAATAAGTTGAAACAAACTTGGCTGTAATATTGAATTTATTTAGGAATTACTACCCAACAAAGCGATGCGATAAAGGATATTCTTCTCAATTAGGATTCTCGCCTCTAATTTACTCCTCGCCACCAACGTAAATCTTCTTTCTTTTACAGCTTTTTAATTTTTTTAATGTTAGTTGATGTTTCATGTATCTTTAAATTTATATTCTCGAATTCCTGGTTGATTTGGGTTTATGACATACTAAATATCATTATGACTTGTTAATTTTGATTTATATTTATGAGATTAATTTAATCTTTAAAAATATACAAAAATACATTCTTACACTTGAAGGATTTTAGTAAATCAACCATCTTATGTTCGAATTTAGAAATAAGACGGAAGCATTTGACATACAAAAGTTTTAGTGCTCTTCCACCCTTCTATTTCTCGGTAGATCGCAACCACACAATGAGTTGGAGTCCTTAGAAGCTTAGACAATAACATTGTATGTAAGAATAAGGAGTGTTTCTTTAGAGTTTTGTCAAGGTACTTAGAATTTAGAATAATTAGATGCTTAAAATGCTTTCATGATAAGTTCTACATTTTATATGATAAGAACATAAGTCTCTCCCCTTTGAAAATTAATGAGATATTATATACTGGGCCAATACTTACCAACCACTTTCATAATAAATATAATAAATAGTCAAACGTTTGTCACCATGTCACAGAACTTATAATAACTTTAATTATGAATGAAACGGTTAATATTTAATGTCTTAAATTACTACCTTCAAAGAGATGGTGACAACATTTATTTTTCTCATTATATTTCCCACCTACCCTTCACACCATGAAATCTTCTTCTTCTTTGCATTTTAGCTTGATTAATTGTTGCTGTCATTAGATTATTTAACGGCTTGTCAGCATGATAAAAATATATTTTAGCATTGTTAGCTCAGGCACACCTTCTGCTGGAATTCTTGTGGTAGGCACAAGACAAAGCCAGACACAAAGCAAGCTGGGGGATTTTCCACCCTTTTATGTTTCGCTGCATCGCAATCACACAGAGTTAGTATCCTTAGAGCCAATCATCTCAACAATGAAATACTTAGAATGAAGGAGTATTTTTTGAGTTTATTCAGCACTTGCAATTCAGCACTGATGAAAGCAGATAAACACACTTTTGTAAGCATAAGAACAATGTCTCTCCTTGAAATAATATACTGAGTCAACAATGGCGTTACCAACCTACTTCATAATAACTATAATTGGTTTATTGTCTATCATCTAGAAAGACACTGATTTGGTTATCAATCTTATTCCATGAAATGAAACTGGTTGTAACTAGGTGGGCATAAAACTAAAATCGAAAACCGAACCGAACCAATCCACCCGGCTTTTCTGCTGCTGCTGCCGATTTCGGTTTTTTAAAAATTCCTGGCTTGCCGGTTTCTGCTTACACCCCTGCTTTTCTGCTATTTAACCGAAATTTTACATTTTAAAAATAAAAATTATAACTTCTTAATTTCAAAAAAAAAAATAAAAAATACTACACCCAACCCCAAATCTCAAAACTCATTTAGAGAATTATTTATATAATTTATACAATTGCTTAAGTTTTTTACAAATAACAAATTTTACAATGTTTTAGCATGTTAAAAAAAATTCTTACTATTATTAATATGCTTCGAAGAAAATGAAATATATAAAATTTTTTTAATAAATATCAAATATTTTACTCATATCATAAATTATTGAAATCTTAAAAGACCCTTAACTTTTTATTGGTTTTATTATAAGGATATTAAACATATGAGAAAATTTATTGTCAAAAATTCAAATGTTATGTATGTACTACTAAATGTAAATCAATTGATCCCCGCTTTTTATCTTTATTTAAAAGTTAAAATTAAGCTTAGTTGAATTAAATTTTAGAATTCAAACATAAAATAATTTATTTTGAATTTAAAAGATAAACAACTCATTTTTAATTAAAAAAGTAGCTTATTTTGTAAGTTAAAAATAGCCCATTAATTAGCCCATAACCGAAAACCGAATTAGAAACCGAACCGAACCACCTGGGAATGAAAAAAATCATACCCGAACCGAATTAGTTTGGTTTGGTGTTCTAGATAATTACATGGAAAATCGAAAACCGAAAAACCGAACCGAAATTTAAAAAATCGAACCGAAACCGAATGTCCACTCCCTAGTTGTAACACCGAATCCTAATTTAGAATTATTACCTCAATAATGAGGATAAGGGATAAGAATTATTCTTCTCGATTAGGTTTCGCTTCAAATTTACTCCTCGCCACCAAGACAAATCTTCTTTTCTCTTTTTGCGATTTTAGTTTTTTTTTTAAAAATATTTTTAATTTATTTCAATCATAATTTAATTTCCAATTTCATATAACTGACTATCTCAAATGTTTTTTTTGTTTTTTTAATATTTTAAGTTTGAACTTAGAATTTGAATAATTAGATGCTTAAATCATGATAAGTTCTACACTTTTTTACAAGGATAAGAACATGAGTCCGAAAATTAACAGATATTATATATCTGCCAATACTTACCAACCATAAATATAATAAATATTTATTGACTATCACCGGAAAAATAATTTGACTTGGTTATCAATCTTATTCCATATAATATTTGTTGGTAATTATATAGCACGCGGACATTTGGTTTAACCTTGAAAAGAACAAGCCAAGCAGACTGGTGAACCCCTATGGTGTTCTAGAAAGGGTCGATCAAATGATCTTATTTATGTGCAATATTACTTTAAATTATTGGAAGAGGTTGTTTCGCAATCCTGAACTCGTAACCTCGGGCTTCTCATACGACGACAATTCTTAGTTACGCCAAGACTCGCTCAATGTTGACTTAAATTTGAAAATCAAAATAAAATTTTGAATTTTAAGAACAATTCACAATTTATATATACAAGTAAAGCTATTAATATAACTTTGAGCCGCCTTTTTTTTCAAAAATGAATAAAAAGAGTATGAACGGAAAATTTTACTTCGCTTAATCCCATTTTCATACATTAATGGGACAATAAAATTCATAACATTCTTCGCACTCCCGTGATCTCTTCTTTTCTTGATCAACCGCACAAAATGGAATGAACTCGTGAAATCAAATACTTATGGTATTATATTGAATCTATCACTCATCATTATACGAGAATTTTTTCCTCTTGTTATAAAAGCAACAAAAATAAGATAAGTCATTTTCCCCTCAACTGCTCTATTTTAAAAATAAGAAATCACTTTACTAATCGTAAAAATTGCGTCTCTTCCTCTAGTTTCGAAAACTTATTTATTTCAAAATACTAAATATTCTATGTGTGTACTTGGTCTTCAATTGCACTTACCAAGGAAGGAAAAGAATAATAATTTTGTGAACTTTGTTACCACAAATATTTTGATGTGAGATGTCATGCTCTTAAACTTTGATGTTGAACAACACACACATACAAATCGCAGAAGTTCTAATCTTGCTTTATAAAGGAGCCACGTGAACTATAATGCTAATATTTTTATTGAAAATATTATCCGGAGGAACCCTGATATTTTTCTTATATCATTGTCACCAAGTTACTTCTACACATTTGCATTAAATTTTACCAGCGTCAATTTTTGATTTGCCTTGATGTGAATTCAAGATAAATTGATGTCAACATTTATGTTGGAAAAAGATTTACATATATCAATAACAGTTTTGCCCAAATGAACATGTCACGTAATTGTTATGTTGCTTCTCTTTTTCAAGATCGGCCCTGGAACACTACAACCAAAATTAGTATTCAGTATCGGGTTGTTCCTCGAGTTATGGCTAGCACTTACCGATTCATTAGCTTAAACTTGAGTAAATATTGAATTTTCAAGGTTTTAAATGGAAAGTAAAATGAAGAAAAAGAATAGATGGGCAGTCACTGCAATGTTAAATTGTTTGAAGTGATGTTGATAAGGTAACTAGAGTAAAGGCTTTGCATCAATGACGATCTCATCTAATATGTCGTTAAGGCGAGAACTAAACCTCTTAATTTGGTTTGAATGAGGAAATATTTGCACTTAGAATGGAATTTTATAAGGTAAATCTGAGTAGTGTCGACACAAATTTAATTTAATCAATCCTATTTTCTGTGTTAAGATGTAGAACTAGACCGAGAATTTTGTTTTGAATGAGGAAATATCTACGCTTAGAATGGGATTCTATAAGGTAATGAAGCAAAGGTCGTATTAATAATGAGTCAAACTGATCTATTTTTCTCATTAAAATGAGAATCGAAGTGAGAATTTGATTTGGATGAGGGAATGTTTTCACTTAGAATGAGATTTTATAAACAAAATGCAGGGAAGCTGAAAGTTGCTTAGAATTGAAAATGTATTGTGGAAAAGTGGGAACCAAATGCGATAAAATACTATCAATGGCTATAAACTCCATTAAAGTTGTTGCCATCACTACCCCATGAGATTCTTTTTAAAGAAAAAAATAATAAATGTCATGCATGTTTGTTCACATAGAGAAAGATAGGATAATAAGAAAAAAGGCATCTTACAAAAAAAAAAGGCCTTTGCTGGGGCTTACTTTGGTTACATAAAAACTTCTATCACTTTTTCCGGTATACTATCCACTATCCCCCAAACACCCGAACTCCGATGCTCCATTCCTCTCGATCACCTCGTGGCTCCAGATGGAGCACCGGCCTATGATGGCGGGAGCCAATGACGTTTGATGAGAGATTGGGCCGCGATGTCCGTCCTCGATCTTCGCTGGAGAACCTATAACTGCCTGGTCTCCTGCCTTCTTAGCTTCCCCTCGATGCACCGCCTCCATCTGGTTTCTGGGCATACAAACCAATCGAGAAAAATCAACGTCCCCGATGAAGAATAGCGGTCCTACAACTCAATTCATGTAGTCCACATTCAGGTACAAACCTGTATCCATCTAAGCTCGACGCCTACCATCTCCCGGTGCATACTTGGACAAGCAGAACTTCCAAAGCATACCGGACTGTCATGCCTGCTCATCTCAAGTTTATATGTGAAAATTTAGCCGTTGATTCTCATTCACTTGGGAAGAACCGATCCGAAATCCAGATAACTCATCCCAAACTAATAGGCTCAAGCCCGATCGCCCGCCATCCTTCCACCTGCTCCGAACCAGATATGCAACCCTTTCGCCGATAAGAGGCTAAGTCTCGCGCACTCCTCTCCCCGTCACCCCCGTGATTGGGCATTTGAACTTCATCGATAAACTCAAGCGCGGATCCTCATCCACCTTCGATCCGAAACTTTATGCAGTGTCTCATCCTAAGAAAACTCCCCACTCTCGCCGCTCCGCATTCTCATTATGGGGAACATGCGCGCCGCCTATTGGTTAACTTATGTGTCAGCCTGGAAGCATTTGAAATGGTAGCCCAAATGCTATATAATACTGCCGGACACATGATCTCAGGGACGCTGGACCGGCTGCGCGCATCTCCATTGCCATCCTCATGGCCATTTTCATTTTCATTTCTTATTCAATTAACTTTGCAGGCATAATTCTCGCAAACGTATAGCACGAGTTAGAAGGGATAGAGAGACATTTCATCGCACGACTTAGGATCATGAAAGCAAGGAAAGTTTCTAAACGTTTGCTAGCCTCTTCGGGCCATGGGTGTGGCGACTTCACACCCATAAAAGACTCTAATTGGGTTTACTGGCCTTCTGCATGGACCCTAGGACACTTCAAAACCTAATGCTCTAACAACAAGCTTGCTCAATAAATTTTAACATAGGCCCTGGGACGAGATACGGACAAAGAACTCGAGAGGCTCCAAGTCGACCCATGGAATGAACATGGAAATCTAAAACTCATCATAATAATGTGGAAGTATAACACACATAATAGCAGGTTTGAAAATATAATAACATCCGAACATCCGAATATATAATACAATTCTCAAAGTTGAATATATACAATGTCCGATAAGCCTTCAAATACCGACGAGTTGATGGTGACAAGACCCTAACCAACTCAACAATACTAAAACCGAAAATACCGAATACAACCGGGGTCCTCGAAGGACGAGGACTCACCAACTCTAGCCGGAAGGTGCTACTTTTGAGGATCAAAGCAACTACAGGGACGTAACTTAATGTTCGAGCCTCGTATCATGAAATGATATAGCATAAAATATGTGGCCGGCATTTGAAATGTACTAAGTATGCAAGGTAAGTAAAACGAATAATAAAAAAATACATAAGATTTCATAAGAGTTGGATAGTAATGATTATAAAGTAAATACCATAATATAAACATAAGGTCAAGGTTTTCAAACCATTTGCAATTCGATCATAATCATAGTCATAAGGGAAAACTTTATAAAACAAAACTTGATCCAAAATACATAAACATAACCATGCATAAGTCATGAGGAACAATGGGAGAACTCATCTTAACCGACACCATCATGATAGAGCTTACATGATGCCCCACTATTTCGCCTAAGTGGTTAGGGACCGTCCCCGCTTGTCAGGGAATGTGTGTGTGGTGATATCACATGGATCTACAACACACACACACACACCGTGATGACACGTAGCTTTAAGACCATGAGATTTACCCGAATGTCAACCACTTTATTACTGACACTCAAGCCCCAAAAATATGCACACGGTGGGCTCATATAGTAACCGTAAAATCATTCATGAAATTCATGCCCAAATAAAATAATAACATGATGGATTCCACTTGAAATACATGATTAGCAGAATAAGGGCCTCCTGAATTGGCCAAGATTCATAAATCGATAAATCATGAAAATCATGCACATTTCTTTTAAAATATTTATATACTTGGATATTCGTAAATCCATGAAGAGTACTTGAAAGAAATCATATCATAAATCATAAATCATATTTAGTGAATGATTAAAATAGTAATTTGAAGTTAGAAATTTTAAAACTTGAAAACTTAAATTTATAAAATTACATGAAAAAAATAAAAAAATTAAAACTATAAATTAATAATTTAAAATTTATAAATTTTATGGAGACCCAATCGAGCATTTGAAGGATTATAATTTGATACATGAAAGAAATTGACCGATAGATAGTTCATAGAGAATTTCACAAGGATTGGGATAAACCCCCATAATATCATGAATTAGAATCTAGAACTGAAATTCATGGAATTGAGAAGAATTTTGAGCATGAGAGTGAAAGAAACTCCCATTCATAGCCTCACATGCCTAGGTAACTCATTTGCTACCCCTCTTGAAAGCCCAAAGGAAATTGAAGAGAAATTGGGGAAATTCTTCTGCTTCTGGATTCCAAGGAAGAGCTCTAATTTGCATGCATGGAATGGTAAGACTTAGAATAGGTTTAACACCCTTAAAACTCCCGCTAACTGAGCTTAAAAAACGTAGTTTAGACCTTAGAGCTAGGAATTACGAAAATACCCTTAATGAAAATTCTGAAATTTCTTCATCACAAAGGACACCCAGTGATACCACGGATTGTACCTTGATACCACTACTCTGTCGTATTTTTGTCCGTTACTTTCTCCATCATTCCTTAACTTCTCGATCCTAATACCATGACCTCAAAGGACGTGGTCGCTACTTCAAACAACGATCCGTTGTATCCTTCCGCGCCACTGATGAATCCTGCATCTAGACTTCCCACGAGTCACACCATTACTTGTACTTTATCCAACGAGTCGTGGGTTCCATCTGCTACTCCCACTTTGTGGATTTTTCCTTATTCTTCCCAGTCCTCACTTTACCAAACCTCATTGTTCCTCACAACAAGTCGCATTTCATGACTCGTACCATCCATCCCTGGTACCCCGGTGACAACCAACTAATTCCCAACCTATGACTCTACATCTTCCTAAAGGTCGACCATGGACCCGTTACCCCTGAATTACTGCGAGAGCCTGACCATGCCCCCAACAGTCGCTTACTTAAATGCTCTAAGTAAAATTTCAGATTTTTGCTAGCCATTTCAACTCCCGAGTCTTGTCTTAGGCCCTTTCTTGCTTTATGGGTCATTTCATCCATCAATAACCAAAGTCTCAAGATCAGTATCCCATATTACATTCAATTGAAAATGTAAGTGCGTACTAATCATACATATCATAAAAAGAGAGGAAAACACATGTCCATGAAATATCTTATATTTGTGATTCATTCTCTCACTCTTTTTAGCCACCGTCGGTCTTGAGGCCTGAGAGACTGAAACAGAGTATCAAGTTGAGATTATAGTGACGAAACTACTCATAACATCTTACTATGATATTGTGAGGAGGAATATACAGACCGCTCCAAAAGCTATCATGCTAGAGTTTCTTTCACCTGAGTCTATTATGTTCTGCTGATTAATCAGCTCAAGCAATCTTTCTTTGTCCGCGTTCTTGGCTGTCAAGTTTTTAGCATTATTGGATTCCAACTATCTTAATATAAATTTTTTCTAGATAGAAAATGGTAGAAGTTCGAGATAGTTGACTAAATATGGACATCCCAACTAGTACTTCCATGGGCTGTAATTCCCAAACCTAGCACAGCTTGTCGATCTGTCCTTCTCTCCCTTTTTTGGGATTTCAAGTCACATGGATCATGTAGAATTACCTTGTTTACTGCACACTCCCAAAAGTTATAAACCATTTCTGATCATTTAGCTGCCTCTGCTCGTGTCACCCACAGGGAGAACCTATTTGAAGATTTGTTGCGAGAGCAGGAGGATGTTGTCAATCAAAGAAGTGACGACTGCAGAGATGTGCCATGCTCTGCGACAAGCTGTCGAGGTTAGTTAAATACCTCTGCTGTTTTAACTAGAAATCAGTTTTTCTCATGTTTAAGACCACAGAAATTGCAATGGTGACTTGCTCTTACCTTTAGAAAAGAAGTACAAACAGTCTGTGTAGGTGAAGTTTGTTTTTGACGTGGCATGTGCACATATGTAATATTTTGAGACCACGTTTCTGCAAATCCTATTTACATTTTTGAAAATTCAAATTATTCGCACATGATATAGCAATTAATTACATTTCAAGCTTTCTGCTGTGGAATCCTCCTTATGGCTCTTTTCCATTCTGAGGCTTTTTTGCTAAAGCACAAATAAAATTGTTAAGCTGAAACTTTGATTCTTCACATTTTTTCTGTAGACACTCGATGAGTTTGTTGTTGATGTTTCTACCCTAAGTTCAAGCGACAGTATGGATGCATTGCCAAAGCTTTCTTACCTTCCATCAAACTCGTACTTTCCTAAATCAAACCGCGTGGATCTAGGTAATCCATATCTTATACACAATATAACGTGAGTTAGTACAATTTTGCCTCCAGCTATATCAAATCGCATTGGTTGTTCATCGAGGAGGATAGCCTGGTGGAATTATTGAAGCATCCATTAGGTATATGAACTTGTGTAGTAAGTAATCTGTATTAAGTTAGTAGATGAATTGTATAGTAATATTTTTTGTGAGTTACTTCAATGGAAAAGTTGATTGTTCATTCCACTGTCCCCACGAGATATAGTTTGAGTATTTCTTTACACGTCAAAGTTATACAGTGCTGTCCTTTTCTTCTGATTTTGTGCTAGGTGGGTAGAGTAGCTTATGTATATTGTTATTTTGGGCTCTTGTACCCAACTTCTCAATTTTGTTATATTCTATTATTTTATTCATGCAGAATTAATTCAATAATTGCTGGAAAAGACTCTTTCTATAGTAGTACTTATTTAAGCTTGTTCTCTTATTTATTAATGAGCAAAATTTGCTTTGAGCCTTTCATATGAAACAAATTATTCTACAGTGATATGAACTTATTTCCAGATTTTGATCCTTTCTATTATCTCCCTAAGTGTTTCTTATTAAAATTTAAATTCCTCTCTTCACGATTAATATAGTCATATACGCCGTGTGTGCTTGAGCGTGTATTTTCTTCAAAACTAAATAGTTACTCCAAAGTTTTTGATGAAATAAGCTGATAATACTTGTACGGAAAACATGAATTTGAAGTTACTAAGAAAACTTACAGTAAAAATATTTTTGGGCCAAAGTCCATCCTTAAGAACAAAAATGGAATTTGGGTTCGAAATAATAATTATGAGCAGAATCAAGTCTTATGTCAACAATTGATAATAATCAATTGGAACACGTGATAGAGTGGTCTTATTAGACATTTACTTAAAATTTTGAAAACTTATGTGAGTTATCATGCGCACATTGCATAGTTTAATAATTTAAAATATGTCACCTTCTTTAATTATACGCCTTAGCCTTAATTATGATACGAATCCACCTACGGGCAAATACTTTTTCAAAATATGAGCTGAAAAATTGTCTAATAAGGAATATTTTATCATATGTTTATGTGCCCATTAAAACAGACATGCTTTGAATGTCAAATTTAAATTTATCGACAAAATTTAAGGAGGTCAATATAGTCAACCTCTTTTTTCTTTCAAAGTTATCACGCTGGGAAACATTTATTTTGGGAGTTTGGGAGGTAAGCACAAGGTAATCAGATAGATTTCATTCCCAAGCTACTTAGTGATCTTCCTAAGATAATGGCGATATGCCAAACTTAGCCATCAAAAGCAGTCTTCACATTATGGCTGTAAATCCAAGGCAGAGTTCTTACAGCTGATAGACTGTTGAATTGGGGGCTACAAATAGATCCTATATGTGTCCTATGCAAAAGATGTCATGAATCCAGAAATCATCTATTTGCAAATGTTCATTCACCAGAAAATCAGTATACTACAATAGCTTAATGTTATTAGAAGAGTTTTGATGATTACAAAGAAAAATTTATTATTGTAAGAAGCATGATTGATCAGATTGGAGCAAAGTTTTAACTGACAAAGGTAACTGTGCTTACATGCGTGTTCATATGCATACGTGGATGTCAACTAATTCATATGTATACATATTCGTCATTATCAAAAGGAAAAATTTGTTATGTGAAGATTTTTGATGATCGACATAGATGAACCAAAGTTCACTACACGGTGAAGGTTTTGCGTACGAATTTGACTTAGATCCGAAATATCAAATAAGGAAAATACGCGGAATTGAAGAAGTCCAACGCGTACAAGAAAATCAAGTTCTCTTAGGATTCTTTCCAAAAGGCAAGTTGTATTTGACTAAAGAGAGAACCAGATACGTACAAGGAAACCAAGTCCTTTGAGATCTGCTTCAAAAGGCAAGTTGTATTTGACTAGGAGAGAACTATGTATGAAAAATCAGACTTGGAGGAAATTAAGTCCTTTGGGATTCTTTTTCCTTATTTGGTATACTAAAAGGTTTGAGGAAATAAAGCCTTTTAGGATTCTTTTTCCTTATTTGAAACAAATCTAGGTTTGGCAAAAAAACGTCCTTTGGTGCTATATAATGATCATAAACAACCACAAAATATTCAGCTATTGCATTGACCGTCAAAGAGATTATTCTGAAGCAATAGTTGTTCATAGCAAGAAACATTCTCACTGACCAGTTCCCAGAATGAAGAATTGGAGCACATGAATTATCCTGCCTTGTTTGAGTTTGTTATTTATATTTTTGAGTTGTAACTTTCTTCTAGAGTTAGTTGAGCCAAGTTACATTGGTGGATTGAGTTATACTTTAGAGACTAGAGTTTATAGTCTTTGAATAGGTGATTGGCACAGAAAACTGTAGAGATTGAGGTACCAGAGTTAGTCTCTTTGATTAAGGAGAAGTTAGTCCCTTTGATTGGTGGAGTTGTAATATAAAATCTGCTCATGAGTCGAATAAAATCCTATTCGATAGGCCGTGTTTTTGTGACTTTGAGAAAGAAAGTTTTTCACGTTACACGCGTGCTCTTATTTTTTTAATTGTGATTTAATTGAATCAGATTCACATCGTGGATAGCTGGTGGTGATTTCATTGGTATAAGAGCAAAGGGTTTTTCAATAAATGCTTACACCTTGAAAATCGAATCATGATGTAAGACCACCAACAACTCAGGAGGGACAATCAACCACAAGACCACCCTTGTTCAATGGTCACTACTATAGGCGGAAAATTGCATGATGGATTTTCTTATGTGGATCCAACTTCAGGAATGTCATATTGGATGGACCTACCATTCCTATGAAACCTGGCCGAGGATGGAAAAAGCACAATTCCAAAAGGTAGATTGGAATATACAAAGAAAGAGAAACTAGCCGTCGAGATCAACGCAAAAAGAAAGAAGATTTGGTATATGGACTTGGTCCTCGACGAATATAATCAAATTTCATCATGTACAAGTTCAAATGAGATTTGGGATGCCTCTAGACTGCCATGAAGGAACTAATCAGGTGAAGAAGTCCAAGATCGAGCATGCTCAATCGTTAATATGAATTATTCAGATGAAGGAGGGTGAATCTATTCATGACATGCATGCCAAGTTCTCATCTATTGTGAATGACGTATCTTGGGAAGACCATTCCCACCAGCCAGCGCCGTAAGGAAACTTCGAGTGTACTACCCAATCTTGGGAAATCAAAATAGAGGCTACTCAAGCGTGATCCGGGATACACCGACCATGGATGACTTGATTGGGAATCTAAAGACGTATATGAACTCAAGAAATCTCAAGAAAGGAACCTGACTAGATCTCACAAAGAATGTAACTTGGTTCTCGTGTCCACCGTTGAGGATGACAACATGGCCTTGCTCACTAAAGATTTCAAATAATCATTAAGAAAGGCTTTAACACTTGGAAGAAGAATTCATCAGCCCTTTGACAAAAATCTTAGAGATCTTATGTGCCACAAGTGGTGGACTCCGGTCATTTCATGGAAAGAATGTCCCCATGGGATTAGAATACAAGCGTAACTCTAACCGGGAGAAATCCAAGGAAGAAAAGAAGGATCTAGTTTAAATCCCCAACAGAAAACTCATCATGAAAGAAACAGATAGTGTGGTGAAGCGCCTAGCCGCTATCGAGATTCCTCCCAAAGGATGAATTTGAAGTCGTTTACTAAACAAAGATGACTGCCCTTAGCCATGGATTTACTGGATGATTTAAGACGTGTCAGCCCTAATGGCCGAGGCGCACTGATGAAGAGCACAACAACGAGGTAAGCTTTTTAAACTTAAATCAAAGTTAAACTCATTCTCAAAAGAAGTTTCGTCTCTTTCTTGTTCTTATTGATGAATATAACACTCTATCTATCAAAGAACAAATCATGAATGACTCGCCTCTTAAGTTTGATAATAGTAAGCTTGAAGAGGAAAAAAGAGACCTCAGCTGATAAAGATTGAAGAGCGTGAAAAAATTCATAAACAAAATATTGAAAAAGACAAAATCATCAAAAACCTCACTTTATAGTCATTGTGCACCGCACACGTGAGAATCTCGAGTCTAAGTAAGAGTCTAGTTAAAACCAAATCAATTAGGAAAGAACTCAAATGGATCAGTCCTCAAATTCTAGTCTCCTTGCATAAAAATCACTTAAGTCAAAGACAAGGAATAAGATAAAAATGGTTTCTCAAAATTGATTTGAGCACTAAAACAAGTCCCATCCTTTGCTCTCACTGTGGAAAAATGGTTAATTATAAAGAACATTGCAACTCTAAGATAAAAGCAATCAAGAAGAACATTAATTTTGCTAGTCAGCGCATCAGTGACATCCTCTAAATGCTTTTTCAAGTACACGCAGTTCACCCGTATCCGGGTTCCCCAAATAAAATCATGAGAGGGAATAAAACCGCTCCACTCACCTCTGTGACTAAAATAGATCTTATTCACCCCTTCAATAATGAAAAGTGGACCTGTTTGTCTGGGTACCCAAAACTAACCTCTCGACTAGTTGTGCAAGTGAGTGAGAGAAAAGCAGGAACCCCGGGTACATGGACAATGGCGTGTTTCGCATATGACAGAATTGAAAACTTTCTCTCACTCACCGCCATAAAGGCGTAATATCGCTTTTAGATACGTAAAGAAGGGTGAAATCGCTGAATTGGTAAGGTTGAAAGATACATGTCTCAAGAAATTGACAATGTCTACTATGTTAAGGGGTTAAAACACACCGTTGAGCATCTCACAAATGTGTGACAAAGGTCTGAATATCTACTTCAAGCAGATTGTAAGGTTACAAGCTTGAAAACAGGAAACCCGGCTCAAAGGACAGTAGATACAAAAATACGCGTTAAGGCATACAAAGTCCTAACAAGATAACAAATTGTGTGGAAGAAAAAGGGCATGTAATATTTGATGAACAAAAATCTCGTGGACAGAGGAGAACACAGAAGAAATGGAAGAGATTGGTATAACACCGACTACCAACAATTTGAGGGGGAACCATGTACACAGGATAAAAATACTCGCATGAACATTCGATACTCTGTGATGCCTCGATGAACAAGGTACTACACTAGATTGGCTACACATGGAACTACCGAAGAACATGAGCAACCGTATCATGTGTATAGATTTCGTACAAGGCATCATATGGTCTCAAATAAGCATCAAGAGTATGGTATGACAGTTACCAAGTTTTCCGTTGAATCATCGAGAATTGACAAATACATTCTTTATCGAAAAGGAGAAGAACATACCGATTGTTCTCGATAAAGGATGCGGACTGCCTTTGGTATCCCCGCTGCTGATATGCAAATGCAAGACTATGTGGAATTCATGGTAGACAGGAAACCCTTTCCGGAATGGCATATCACTTTTCGTTGTGCCAACATCAGCGAAATAAGTATGGTACAACCAGGTTCATCACAGTATAAAACATATTAATGTTCGCCATCACTTTTTGAGGGATAATGTGGAAAAGGGAAATATTTTGATGAAGTTTTGCAAGACTGAGGATCAGGTGGCTGACATTTTCAACAAAGCATTGGGAAGAGAATTATACGAAGAATTGTGGAACCACATGACTCAATCAAACTTCATCAATTTCATACATTCTTCCCTTTGACTAGAATTTCATTTATTCTTATGCTTATAAAGTCCCATTGCATCTTTAATTGCTAATCCAGCCTCGTGACCTTTGATTAGGTAATAATAATCAAAGTCAACAATGAAATGTTTAAAAATCACGATGTGACCTCATTTCTAATTGCCGAAAAATATGGACAAGCATCATGAAAGTTAATCACAGAGATCTAGGTTCATCTATAGCCATTGTGGTATGTACTTATCTCCTTGCATTTGTGTTCAACTTTGTTGCCGAATCTATAAACCACTACTCTACTAAAACTCCGTCCATTCTCCGCAGTCTTATCTCTGGGTACACCACAAGTAATATCAACGTCTCTAAAAATAAAAAAGAAAAGAAAAAAAGGGGGCAGCAAATCTTGATCTACTTCTCCATTTGACCATCACAACAGTCTCTAGTACATATGTGTAATATCCCTATTTTTTGTTTCCTCTCACTTTGTCCAAATTCTTTCTTCTCAAGAGTCCATAAAAAATCTTTCTACCGCCCTTCTTTGTTAAAACATAAGAAGAAGCCCTCCATCCACTTGGGTGGGGAACTTCCATCGAAGAAGGTCTCGAGACTCCACTGTGCCTTCCTTGCCCAAAACCCGCCCCATCCACTCTTTCCTCTTCCCGTGAAAGGCTCCGTAAGTTCAAAATGATGGATCTCTATATGAATCTTGAGAATGTAAAGAATGAAAAATGAATTTAAGGGTGAACGAGTAAGTCTCACCTTGAAAATGGTTAGTTAGTGACATCTTATAAGTGTCTAGAGTGAGCTATGCAGAGTATGACATGGAACAAATATTGAAGGAGTTTGATCTTCTCGCAGCATACCAAAGTTCAAAAGAAGCAACCTATAACTCGTAGTACCAGTTCAAAAGAGAAGAACTCCGTGAATCAAATGATTTTTGATTTCATACCGCAACCGTACGAGTGGCCAAACTGAAAAGGAGAATGCACAGCTCAAGGCCGATCTACCCAATGCTAATGTTGAGATTTACTCAAAGACAAAATGCTTAGTGAACAGAGTGTCCAATTACAACAAATTGACAAGCTTCTCTTCAAGTGTAGAAAACTACTCATTCCTCCTCCCGCCAAGTTTTTTTTGTCTTCCCTTCTCTATTGCTTCCTATCTGTGGCTGTACTTCGCTTACAAGTTGGATACTATGTGTTGATTTGGTAATATCAAGGCTTGTTTTGTTCTTTCCTTGTGCTCCTAATCTATCCGTGCATTAGATGGCTCATATCATCGCCTTGATCTAACAATTTTTGTCAGTTTTTGAAAGCTTCTAATAAGTGTTGTCCCAAAGGGTCATGGTTTATAATTTTTTGCACATGCATGATACTTGCTAGGTTCTTTGTCTAAAAACATTTCAATGATGTCAAAAGGGGAAGATGGGAGCATAGTATATTGTTTGTCATCATCAAAAAGGGAAATTTGTTATTAGGAAGAGTTTTGATGATCAAAAAGGGGAATTTATTATTAGAAGAGTTTTGATGATTGACCGTATTTGATAAAGTTTTTATAACTGACAAAGTAAATCAGGTCTATGCGGGTTCATATTCATACGAGTGTCAACTAGATGCATATGCATACATATTTGTCATTATCAAAAAGGAAAAATTTGTTATGTGAAGATTTTGATGAACACATAGAAGCAACTGTGTTCAATACACTTTACCAAGGATTTTATAAAAGCAAATTTGACTTTGGATCTGAAAATATCAATAAGGAAAATATCATGGAATTGAAGAAGTCCAATGCGTACAAGAAAATCAAGTCCTCTTAGGATTCTTTCCAAAAGTCAAGTTGTATTTGACTAAAGAGAGAACCAGATACGCAAGAAACCAAATCCTTTTGAATTCTTTCCAAAGGTGTTGTATTTGACTAGGAGAGAACCAGATATGAAAACTGACTTGAGGAAATTAAGTTCTTTGGTATTCTTTTCCTTATTTGGATACGAAAAGGTTTGAGGAAATAAAGTCCTTCTAGGATTCTTTTCCTTATTTAAACAAATCTAGGTTTGACAAAAACCACGTCCTTTGGTGCTATATAAAGATCATAAACAACCACAAAATATTCACTATTGCATTAGTCACAAGGAGATTATTCTCAAGCAATAGTTGTTCATAGCAAGAAATATTCACCGACTAGGTTCCTCAGAACGAATTAAGCGTAATTAATTATCCTATCTTGTTTGAGTTTGTTATTTATATTTTTGAGTTGCAACTTTCTCTAGAGTTAGTTGAGTCAAGTTACATTAGTGTGATTGAGTTGTACTTTAGAGACTGGATTTTATAGTCTTTGAATAGGTGATTCCAGCTTGAGAAAATCAGAGATTGAGGTTCTAGAGTTAGTCCCTTTGATTGCGGAGTTGTAATCTAAAACTCGCCTCGTGAGTCGAATAAAACTTATTCCGACAAAGTCGTGTTTGGGACTCCCTAAGCAAGGAGGTTTTTCACGCTAAGACCGCGTGTTCTTATTTTTCTCGCAATTGTAATTTAATCAAATCCAGTTCACATCGTGGATAGCTAGTGGTGATTTAACTTAATATAACCTTCACTGCTCAGAGCTGGGATATAATGCATCAAGGATCTTCCACAAGACTAAAGGCAAGACTCAACTAGCATTGGTGACCAAGATGATATACACATAATTCATCCATAAATATGGATTCAAAGGAACAGTAGAATCTTTAAGAAAACTGAGAGTACTGAAATAGTTATAGCTAAAAAAGTTGCTTGTTTATGCTTGTAAAAGTTACTTCAACAGGCAAATATTTGTTAGCTAATTATCGTTTCTAATTAAGAGTTGGAGACCCAACAAAGTACGAAAATCAGGATCTTTCGTAAAATAGATTCCTATTCAAAGAGTGCATAACCACATGGATAAGCTCACACACTGCTAAAAATAGAGATTTTTCACCGCAAATCAATGGAAAATTTGTGTTATAAGACATAATTTTTCACCTCATTTCTCACTCGATTTGTTCATCGAAAATGCAATGAAGAGTTTTCCATCAAATAGTGGGAAATCCCTTGATTTTTCATGTGAAACTATTTTTCTTTTCCCACCGATAATCGGTTTGAATAGTCAATTAATATTTTTCAATGAAAATCCGTGAAAAATAATAATTTTTTAATAATGACACTAACCCGTCAATTTGGGTAGGAACACAACTTCTAGATAAACAGAGGTTGGATAAAGATGATGTAGCCCGATTTGTATATTTCTCATTGGTGATTAATGAAATTTGCTAATTGCAAAAAAAAAAAAAGATTAAAAAAACATAATTTATTTTACTCATGTACCTAGTAAGTATGAATAATTGATGCATGATTTCATGAGACTCATGCTTAACAAACGAAATCATTATTTAGGACATGCTTAATTTGAAAGATGCTCCTTTTTTCCGACTTCAATAAAGTCTCCGCCTAGAGGATTTTGATGGCTTGAATTCTAGAATTTACTTACAAGAATTCAAAGCCTTATGATCACTTTTCCTTTCTTATAAACTTGCATATACCGCATATGCTTTTCCTTATCAATTCATGTCTGGCAGGAAGATCGACTCAAATAATCTCCCCAAGAACATGCTGTTGCAACTTTTTTGTACTGTGACGCGTAGGCAAATTCAAGATTTGAAGCTATTTCAAATATATAATAATAATAATTGAGTTCACAAATCAAATATTTTTAGATACTAATTTTTGTTAATAAATCATTGCTAAAATATTTGGATGCTGAGAAAATACCACTATTGACAAACGTAAATGACTAAATTGCTCATGAGTACATTTAAGTGATTATTTTTAACGTACATCAAACATAAGGGACCATTTCTAATTTTATATCATACTAGTAAAAGTATCCACGCTTCGCGTCGTCATTTGAGACCACGTACTTTATAAAATAATACTTTTATAAATTTAACCAAAGTAAAACAAATAGATTAAACAATAAATATAACCAAAGTAAAATAACTTTATAAATTAAATAAATGACAAATATAAATTTATTTCTTTCAATTAGCACTAACACTTTCTCTTTTATAGTATCAAGCCATAAAAATACGATATCTACAATATGAAGAAACTCTATCACTCCTTTAGAACTACAATAATATATACCTTACATATGAAATTACATAGTAACAAATGTTAATTGAGAAAAAGAAAATGATAATAACATATTATCATTCATCCTTGAATAAATCATCTTTGATTTTATTTTTATTATTTAGCCTTTTGCTTTCGAAAGTATTTATATTTGAAATGAGAAGAATCAAATAAATGTCAACGTGAAATATTAAATTTTTTTAATAAATAAATAATTATTGGTAAAAGGAACAATAGAAAGGGTGGAAAAAATGTGAATAGATATTCTAGTTTTAACTTAATATTTTCTTGTAGAAAGTCCACCCTCCCTTTTGCATTACATATATCATTTAAAAGTTAAAAAAATAAAAAATTACAATAATTAAAAATTTTGGAAATTATTAAAATAAAAATAAAGAGAAATTTTCTAAATAGCACTATGTAACAAAATACCATAAAAAATAGCGGTATTTACCAAATTTATATTTATTAGCAATTTTGTTTACCGTTTTGATACCGTTTTCTTATAAGGACTGGGATTGTATCAAAGTATCAAACCCTTAAATAACTCCTTTTTGTAAGTTGACTGCTACATAATAATCTAAATATGCGTAATTAGTGCAAATCCACTCCCTATTTTAATGATACTGAGAATCTTTTTTTTCAAAATATCAAGACTTCCAAAGATAAAGAATGAAAATTCCTAAAAAATCATATTTTCTCGAATCTTTGATTTTATGCATTTTTCTCCTTTTTATGGTGTGTTATTGTTTGGGTTTGTTCAAATTATCACATATTTTGGAGTGTATCAACGTGCAAACCCTTTAGGAAAATATGTCCAACATAATGGTATTGATTCATTCAGGTGAGTGGACTCCATAATGAATATAAAGATTATGCCATAGATGAAATCATCAAGGATTACGCTTCGTGATGACTGATTTGTTGGAGCAATTAAGAAGCAATTGGAGATTGATGATACAAATAAAAAAATTGAGATAAGATACATTGTTGAAGGTAATTCCATACAAATGAAGATAAGAAACGATATGGGAGTGAGATTGTATGTTGAGCTAAAGAAATTTAACAGAGAATTTGGATTGTATCCATTATGTATCAATATTTCATATAATGTTGAGAAAAATGGTGTTATCATTAATTTTAATAGTAAGTGATGATTCTGTGTTGGTTCTTAGTTCGGAAGTAGTGGTTCAATCGAATTCACTGGATACAAAAATTATATCCGAAATCTAATATTGTTGAAATATTTGTTATTCTCTATAAAAAATGGATACATTAGGTGGAAATATGATACATGAATGTATCTTTTTTTAAAGTAAAACATAAAAAAAATAAAAAAAATAAAAAAAATAAAAAGTTTTTTTTAAAAAATTATTTCTCATAATTGTATGCATCACAATATGTAGTGATAATCGAAATTAAGGAATTGAGAATTTTTTTTGCAAGTTTTTTTTTTTTTGAAAAAATTACGTATTGATAAACAATATGGGTATTTTATATTAATGTATCACTGAAAAATGATATACTAATAACAAGTTGGTACAATGTATTGATACATACAAAGCAATACATTGGTACATAACAATTTTGAAATTTCAAAAATTCAATCGATTTCCAGAAGATTGTATTTCTTCAATTCTTCATTGATACACAAAGACAAGAAAAAGCTTGAAAAATCATAGCGTATCAATTCTTCTTCCTTTTCTTCCTTGACCTCCTCTCTGCACGTATCACAATAGCAAGTGCACTTGTACCAAGTGGTTGTTCTTGAGTGAAAAGACACAGATCAAACGATGGACAATCTTGTACAGATTATTTATTAGATGATGTACCTCGGGTTAGCCTTCTAGGGGGTGATTCATCCACCATTTTAAGAAGATTATACTCGATAAAAATCCTAAAATTTAAAAAAATATTAAAAGTATAGAATATGAAAATATGAAGTAAAAATCGTAAAACTTACCAAGAATCACTAATAGTGGAGAGAAAATCAAATGAAAATCTTGACAGTGAAAAATCATGAGAAATATTGGGAGATTTTGAAAGATGAAGAAAAGGTATTTGAATTGGAGTAAAATGCATAATGAGATTGGAGAGAAAATCTTAAAAGTTTGATACATGGTAACTTACCGTAAAAAAGCTATTTGTGTAATTATTTTTCTATTTTTTAATAATTTTTGAAAGTATTGTTATATATTGTAAATATGTATTAAACATTTGCTTAATGATGTAATTTTTTCAAAAATAAAAGGGAGTATATGTCATGATTGCACAAAAAATCAACTAATTTTATATACTTGAAAGGAAAAAATATTTCAATAAATTAATAAGTTCCCTAGGTGCTTTATAATAAATCGTAGATACCAAAGTGATAGGGTTCAATTTAAAACTATACTTTATTCCAATGTTAGTCCAAAAATACACATCTATTACTTTTTAAGAAGCATTTACAACTTGCGCTTAACTTGAAAATCTATCCACACTTCTCTCGTTGAATGTGAGCAAATAATTTATTGTATAGTAAATCAAAATCAAATTTACGTACAAAATGAAATGAGCTAAAAATCAACCCTTAATTCAAATTAAGTTCCGTTTATGACATGTCAAATGATACTTACAAGTTGAAAATTTCAAATGCATAAATGTTTTAACCATCAAAATGAACTACAATATGGACTTATTCGTCTCAACAACTTGAATGAATACTTTACTCTAAGACGAATATGGCATCTTTTTCTAGATTACGTGGCATAGCTAGAGTTTACTATATACTATACCTCGGATTCAATTATACATTTTTACGGCTGATATGTCTTGGGACTAGCAAGCTTCACCTAGGGGCGTTTCTAAATGGGTCATCCGACACAACATCCTTGAAGCCATGTCAAAATTCTTGTTACTTCGTCTTCTTTGTCATGGTTCATTGAGCATATCAAAGACTCGATAAGGTTTTTAAGTTCTTTACATTTTTATCATAGGCATATCAAATTTGAATTTATCTTCAAGAGATATCTGTATAGATCTTTAAAGAAAATTTCATTGTATCTTCAAGAATTTTAGTATTAAAAACTCAATGCAAATGCTCAATTAACATATACTTCGCATATCAATTCATAGGTCTAATAAAATGACATTGACCTTCAATGTACATCCTACCGCCATTACACCAAAAATACAAATTATTATAGAAAAAAAAATTAGATAACCAGAACCGTAGACTAATGCATGCAACAATACAAGTATACATAGAATTAGAGAAGGAACGTCACTATTCCAAATAAGAAGGAAAATCATTCCATTGTGATTTTTATGGATGGAACTAGCTATCTATATTTTATGTAATCTTATTTAGTGAGGAATATTTGCTTCTATATTCATGCGTCTGGGGTAAAAGTTTGAGTAATAGACATACCCTTATTATACCTTTAATGTGCTTCTTATTGTTCAAAAGTCGATGTAAATAATTTCTAGCTACGTAATAGAATGTGACTCTTATGTACCTAAAGAGTAGTTACATAGGGCGATTAAAAATATCTAACCTTAAAAACAAAATTAGATCAATCTCTTCCAAAAAATAAACTCAATAAAAGTAACAAAAGCAACTATATAAAGGTGATCTAAAAAAAATAAAAATTTATCAAATTCACTAACTCAACAATTGAAGGTTCAAAATCAGCTCAATACAAAAAGAGATAATTTTTCGTAAATTCGCCAAAATAGATGGACATAGAACTTTTACAACTCTATTGTAGAAGCCAAAAGGGAATTGAACCCCGATAAAATATTTGAAAGTCATCATAACTTTCTTTCTTCTTCCTTTTTCTGTGCTTTAGAAGATCTTCTAATCTTATTCTATAGTCTTAGATTGGAGATTTTTGCTTTAGCTTACAAACCAAATTAACTCAATTTATGAGAGGTATAAAGTAAGATTAAATAAAATGAAGAAAGATTATTAACAAATTTCAATGCCTGTTATTAACATATTTTAATACCTTGGTGAAATAATGAAACAATAAGAATTTTCTTATGTTTTTTATATGTAAAAATTTGTTGAAATAAATGACTCTTATGAATGCCGGCTATAACTTGATCAATGTAGCCTTTGTAAAATTCAATACAATATGAAAATTCAATAAAAAAATGCTTGATTTTTTTTAGTTTAAAAAATTTATTTTTACTTTACAAATGTTAAGAATACCAAAATAGTTATACAAATATAGCATTGACACAACTCAAGTAGGTTGAAGTATAAAAATACAACGGAGATCTCATCTCCAAGAATTAATTATACTAAAACATATATTTTCTTATAGGATTAAAACGATGGCGTAAAGTACGCCACATGCAATTTTTAATTTGCTAGAAGATTAAAAGAAGAACTTATAATTCTCCATTTGAAAAATTATAGAAAATCCAAGATTTACTCAAGTTTAAGCTAATGAATCTATGAAGTGCTATTAGCCATAACTCAAGGGAACAACTTCAATGCGAATACCACTCTGGTTGGTCATTCAGAACTCTTGAAAAGAGAAGCAACATAACAATTCCGCATTAATGCTCATTTCAAGGGCAAACTGTTATTGATATATGTAAATCTTTTTCCAACATAAATGTCAACAAGATCAAGTTATCTTGAATTCACATCATGAGAAAATCAAAATTGAACCGCTAGTAAGAATTTAATGCAAATGTATAAAAGAACTTTGGTGACCAATGATATAAGAAAATATCAAGAGTTCACTCCGAATAATATTTTCACAAAAGACAGTACTATAGTCTTACGAGACTTCTTTATAAAGCAAGATTAGAACTTCTCTATTGTATGTGTGTGTTGTTTAATATCAAAGTTTAAGGACATGACATCTCACATCAAAATAACTGAGGTGACAAAGTTCACACAAAATTATTATTCTTTTCCCTTCTTTTGCAAGTGCAATTGAAGACTCAAGTACACAAATACATAGAGTATTTAGTATTTTAGATAAATAACTTTTGAGAAATTAGAGGAAGAGACATAATTTTTAGGATTAGCAAAAGTGGTTTTTGATTTTTTTTTAAAAATAGAACAAATATAGAAAAAAAAATGACTTAGCTTATTTTATTGCTTTTCAATGAGGAGGAAAAGAATTCTCTGGTATAATAAATGAAAGGATAGTCCATGTAATACCATAAATATTTAATTTGCGCTCATTTCATTTTGTGCAAATTACCAAGAAAGAAGAGATGCAAGTGCATAGAATGTTATGAATTTTACTATCCTATTAATGCATCAAAATGGGATAAAAGCGTAAAATGTTTCTTACTCTTCTTTATTCATTTTTGAAAATAAAGGCGCTCTAAGTTGAAACCCAAAACTTTACTTGCTTATATATAACTTGATGGTGTTCTTAAAATTCAAAATTTTATTTTAGTTTTCAAATTTAAACCAAACATTGGGTGAGTCTTAGGGTAACTATAAAAGTTGTCGCCGTATGACCAAGTTAAGGTGTTCAAGTTACAACAACCTCGTAATAATCTTAAAGGTAATATTTCATAAATAAGACCTAATTTGATTCATCCTTCCCCCGAACACACTCATAAAGTGTGCTCTCAATGCACTGGCCTGTTCTTTCAAGGTTAAACCATATGTCACATGCTATATAATTAACAACAAATATTATATGGAATAAGATTGATAACCAAGTCAATCAGTTTTAATGATAGACAATAAAAATTAGTTATTATATTTATTATGAAAGTGATTGGTAAGTAGTGACAGTATGCAATATCTCATTAGTTTCCGAGGGAGAAACCTGCGTTCTTACCCTTAAAAGAAAGTGTGAAACTTATCCTAAACTGCTTTTGAATCATTTGAATATTCAATTCTAAGTATGTTGAAAAACTAAAAAAATACTCCCTCTTATTCTTAAATACATAATTATTGTTAGACTCGTCCAACTCCTAAAGGGCTCCAACTCATCAGGTGGTTGCACTAGTATCCTAAACAGAAGAAGTGTAACCCGAACTTTTGTATGCTCAAAACTGTGATCTTATTTTGCTAAAATTCCAACACACGTGTTACTAAAATCCTTCAAGTGTAAGAATGTATTTTTTGTATATTTCGTAAAAGATTAAATGAATCTCATAAATAGGCAGAAAATTAACCAAAAGATGCATTTTTAAATTATGTAATAAACCTAAATGTAGCAGAAATTTGAGAATATATAAATTTAAAGATACATGAAACATCAAATATAAATTTTAAAAATAAAATCACAAAAAGAGAAAAAAAGAAGATTTATATTGGTGGCGAGGAGTAAATTTGGGAAGAATCCCTAATCGAGAAGAATAATCCTTGTTCCTTAACTTATCCTCTATTGAGGTAATAATTTCTAAATTAAATTCAATGTTGGGCGCCAAGTTTCATTTAATAGAATAAGATTGATAACTGTCCAGGTCTTACTGTCTTTCTGATGATAGACAATAAAATAATTATTATATTTATTATGAAAGTTGTTGGTAAGCATTGACTAGTATGCAATATCTCATTGATTTTCAAGGGAGAGACTCATGTTCTTATCCTTGTAAAAAAGTGTAGAACTTATCATGAAACTGTTTTAAACATCAAATTATTCTAATTCTAAGTACCTTGACAAAACTCAAAAGAAACACTCCTTATTCTTAAATACATAATTATTGTTAGGACTGTTCAAACTTCTAAAGGACACCAACTCATTGTGTGGTTGCAGTCTAGCAGAAACAGAAGGGTGAAAGAATCTGAAACATTTGTATGTCAAAACTTTGCGTCTTATTTTCTTAAAATTTCAATAGAAAAGGTGTTACTAAAATCCTTCAAGTGTAAGAATGTAATTTTTGTATATTTTGTTAATGATTAAACTAATCTCATAAATTGAAAACAAATTAACCAAAAGAAACTAAAAATCGCAAAAAAAGAAAAGAGAAGATTTACCTTGGTGGCGAGGAGTAAATTTGCGCAGAATCCCTAATCGAGAAGAATAATCCTTGTCTCTTATCATCTGTTGAGGTAATAATTCCTAAAATAAATTTAATGTTACAACCAAGTTTTATTTCATGGAATAAGATTGATAACCAATTCTGACTGTCTTTCCAATGATAGACAATAAATAATTATTATATTTATTATGAAAGTGGCTGGTAAGTATCGGCCAGTATATAATATCTCATTAATTTTCAAGGGAGAGACTCATGTTCTTATCCATATAAAAAAGTGTAGAACTTATCATGAAACTATTTTAAGCATCTAATTATTCTAATTCTAAGTACCTTGACAAAACTCAAAAGAAACACTCCTTCTTATTCTTAAATACATAATTATTATTAGGACTGTCCAAACTCCTAAAGGACTCCAACTCATTGTGTGGTTGCAGTCTACCAAAAACAGAAGGGTGGAAGAACCTAAAATTTTTGTATGTCAATTTTTCGCGTCTTATTTTCCTAAAAGTCGAACATAAGAGGTGTTACTAAAATCATTCAAGTGTAAGAATGTAATTTTTGTATATTTTTTTAAAGATTATATTAATCTCATAAATAGGCAACAAATTAACCAAAAACTGTATTATTTTAGTTTGTCATAAACCCAAATCAATCAGGAATTTGAGAATATAAATTTAAAGATACATGGAACATCAACTAACATTTTAAAAAAACTAAAAATTGTACAAAGAGAAAATAGAAGATTTACCTTGGTGGAGAGAGGAGTAAATTTGGGCAAAATCCCTAATCGAGAAGAATAATCCTTATCCCTTATCCTTTGTTGAGGTAGTAATTCCTAAAATAAATTCAATACTACAACCAAGTTTTATTTCAACTTCTTTCTACTGCACTATATATTCCTTCATTGATATAAAAGGAATTGGAAGAAGATACATGAAACATCAACTAAACATGTAAGAAAAGATAAAAATCGCAAAAAGATAAAAGAGAAGATTCACCTCGGTGGGAAGGAGTAAATTTGGGCAGAATCCCTAATCGAGAAGAATAATCCTTGTCTCTTATCCTCTGTTGAGGTAGTAATCTCTAAAATAAACTCAATGTTACAGCCAAGTTTGTTTAAACTTCTTTCTAATGCACTAATATTCCTCCATTGATATAAAAGGGATTGGAAGAAAATTTTTTTTTGATCAACAATCCCCAAGAATTAGATATATCAACTTATCTCTCACTCTTTTTAAGATGAGAGAGGGAAAGGTGCAAAAGAAGATGCAGAGAGGGAGGAAAAGGAAGAGGAGAGGAAGCGAGTACTTTTGGCAGAAGTTATTAGAGGAAGAGACGCCAATTATCAGAATGAATAAACGTGACTGTTGGGTTTTCTTCTTTTTTTTTTAAATTTTAATAAGAAGACTGGAAAAAAGGAGAAAATACAGGAAAAAAGATAAATGAGATTCCTAGACTGTGAGGTATGACACATAGGCGGGTTTAAGTCCCTCCTTTATATAGATATATAGATATAGATAGATTTTGTGGTATTGTAATCTGATTTAG